>CM037853.1:16776424-16838008 GCA_021234595.1 Delia radicum | reverse complement strand
TTTGTAATCTTTTTGAAATTTTAAATTTGGCGAATTATTTTAAAAATAAGTTTAAAAGTATGTTTAAATTCAGTGCATTCATTTTCACGAGATTTTACTGTAAAATTTAAAATATGTACTGTTGCCAAGCACAGGTTTGGCGAAGTTTTTTTTTTGTATGGGTGGTTTAACCACACACATGCACAATATAATAAAATTGAAGGCGTTTTATGAGACAAAATGCGTCTAGAAAAAAATGAGTTGAAATAAAAAAAAATGAGTTGAAATAAAAAAAGAGCAATGAAGATCGAAATATATATATAAATTATTGTCACTGATCTTTAAGAATATTTATTAAGAGTTTTATAAAAAAACAAAAAGGAAATGTCTAGAAAACAAGAGAATTTTTCTTTAGAGTCAATAGAGGGCAAATACAATTGATAAGATAATTACAAGCAGTGGGTTTCCATACTACTCAGGGTCGCTCAATCTGCTCTCTTCTTATTTGTTCGTAAACTAGCACCGAGCAAATGAAACATGTTGCAGAAATTTAAAAGTTTAAACTCATTTTTATCAATTGTTTAAATAATAATTTAATAAAATTTTTAATTATTTCAAATACTAATGATAAAATCAGATAAATTTAAAATATATTAATTTTTCAATGAAAATGAAAATGGAAATTATTCAAGTTCGAGGCCATACTCTATATTTCTTTATTAGGATATTGTCCGCTTTCAAAACGTGTTCTGATGATGGGAACCTAGAAATTCCCGAAATAGATCTATCAACACATTCCTGAAAGGGTCAAATAATAAATTTAAAAACAAAAAACTCTATAAATTATTTGTTAGGACAATATCGTAATAAAGAAATATAGAATATGGCCTCGAACTTGAATAATCTTCATTTTCATTGCACAATTAAAGGTCGAAAAAAAACATAATTTTTATTTTTAATAAAATTATATCAAACTTATATAATTTTTAATAGAAAATAACGAATATAAGCAACATAAAAGTGAGTGTTTTAAGCAACAATGTTTTATCAACATATTGCAATCATTTTTTTAGTGTACAAAAACATTTTTTCATTTGCTTGCCCGAGTTTGGTATTTTGTTGCTGAGAGGCGTGGAAAGTGTAGTCTCTCTATTTGTATAAACTCTTTGAAACAAGTTTGCACAAAAATAACTTTATAACTAATTTGAAAATAGTTACTCATTTTTTGACACAGTGTTCCTCTTTGCGACCCAGAACTTTTAAACGGATATATTTTGTTACTGGATAAAAATCCTAAAATAATTTAACATTCTTGAGTGAATTAAAAAATTAATTTTTTTAACCTTTTTTGGTGGAATTTTTTTTCGAAAATTATTTAAAAATATAAAAAGGGAAATCTTTTTTATTTTTGATTGTTATTTTGATGAAAAATATGAAAATGTATTTTTTCTACTAGAAATTAGTTCATGTATTTTTTTTTGAAAATCTGATCGATCGGACGATGTACTTTTCAAGTATACATAGTCTAAAATATCCGAAAATTTATTACGTTGTTTCTTAAAAACGTTAAGAATTAATGGTTTTTTATTAAAATACTACTAAAATTATAAAAAGTATATCGTCAGGTTATGACATATCGCTCATTTACTTCAATAACGTCATAACTCGAAAATTTTTATTTTGTAGAAAACGAGTTAAAGTTAAAGTTCTGCCTATAATGAAGGCTCTAGCTTTTCTAAAACTTCTGGTTCTGATGAGATCTTTAGCCAGATCGAAATACTAGTATCAACCTAGCTAATATGTTTGATTTGCTTTATTTTTGTAAATATACGGAGGTTGAAAGCTCGTTATAAATTGAAAATTAAAGTTTTTCAATTTACTCCCACCTTGAAGAAAAAAATAACGACATATACAAGATATCAATACCAATTTTTTACACAATATGATACGTGATATAACGAATAATTCTGCGTCGTTAACTCAAAAATTATGTTTTGTGAGTTGTGACGTTCTTGAAGTAAATGAGCGATATGACAATTTTAAAAAATTTAAAAATAGGTTAACTCAAAAATACGAATTTTTCATATATTTTTAAATAAAGCTTTATCATAAAATTATACAAAATTTTAATTTTTAAAATTTCAACTTAAGTTGCTTACACAGAAAAAACAGTAGGCACCAACAATGGAATTTGTAAATTCAAACACAGTAATTTTTAAATAAAATTTGTTTCTAGCAAATTTTTATTTGAAATGCATGTAAATTGTAGTTTTTTATATAAAAATTCTTTAAAAACAAAATTCAAAATTATAAAAAAAAAAATTTAAAAAAAAACCGAGTTTGTATTTACAAAACATTATTGTTCAATTTAACTTTTTTTTTTTTTGAATTCACAACAAAAATTCTCTATGAGTAGGGTTGCCATATTTGAAAAGTGAAAAAAGTACATTGATGAAAAAAAACAGTACTTTTCAAAAAAAAAAAACAGTACATTTTTGTATTTATTGTTAACATAACTTTTATTTCAATACATCACATATTTACTTAAAAACAAGTTAATACACCGAACCAAATGGCGTAGGTAAAATCAACAAAAAAAAATTTGTAGATCTTTAACGAAATTTTGTAAATTTTGTTTTTTTAAGATTTAACAAATTTTATTCAAATCTACAAAATTTCGTCAAGTTTACATCCTCTAAAGAAGTAAAATTGACTAAATTTCATCAAATTGACTAAATTTCGTCAAATTTGCTAAAATTATTAGTTTGGACGCCATTACTTTTTGCATTGGGCAGTGTCATGAAAAAAATTGTGTTTACAAACATCCATTGCTTGAAAAGTAAACAAACAAAGAAACGAAGTGGAAATAATACAGGGAGATTCAAAAAATTTATATAAAAAACTATTGTACACACAAAAAAAAACATTTTAAACAAGATATATTTATATAGGTAGTCTTACTAGAACAACAACTACAACAAACAACTACAAACAATACAAAAACAACAGGGTTTTGACATTTATTTGCACTCAAGATACAGTACAAATGAATGTCAAAACCAAGTAAGAAATGTCAAAGCCAGGTAAGAGGAAGATAAACAGCTGGGCTACCTACTAAGACTACCTATATAAATATATCTTGATTTTAAAAAAATATATATTCTTTGTACACGCAAAAAAACTTGTTTATATAAAATATGTAAAATATACAAAAAAAAAACAGTACAAAAACAGTGCAAATCCAAAAAACAGTACTTTTGCGTACTGTTTTAGGTGTTGTAAATAAAACAGTACATTTTTCAAAAAACAGTACATGTACTGTTTAAAACAGTACGAATGGCAACCCTATCTATGAGACATGTTTGATATTACAAACAGAGTTTTGTAATTTATTTATATGTATATTTCCACCAGAGGACGCTTTAAGGCAATAAAAATACAATACCTTCTCAAAAATGTCCAACGGATCTATGAAGTGCCATTAACGAGTTAAACATATCTACGAAAATAAAGCTGAATCATTTCCGTTGTAATACAATATCTTTGGAATGGGGTTTTTTTGAAAATTTTGTAAAAGTAGAAATACCAATTAAAGCTGGTTTTGAACAAGAAATAAAGATGACGAAGAGCCTTGAAATACTATACTTTTATTGCTATTGTTTACAAATATTTTAAAATGTTTAATGTATTTTTGTTATATTTACATACCCGACTCATCACATCACGGAATATAATAACAAAATCTTCCAATACATCACCAGCTACAGCCATTTGATGAATATTATAATATTCATCAGCCATATTATTATTTCGACAATTACTTCGCAACATTATGTCATATATTTTGTATTTGAGTTAAGAGTTTGTGTTATATTTTCAAATTTCAATATTATAAATTGAGTATTTTTTATTTTGGGTTATTATAAATTGTAACAGTTTTGAAGTCACTGTAGACTAGAGTTACTAATTAGTTGTAATTATAAAACAATTACAAAATTTTGTATAATCACAGTTTGTTTAATAAGTCTTTTGGTTTTGTTTAATTTAATTTAAACTTTAAAGTTTAAAAAAAAACTTTCACTTTTTTTTTTAACGTGTTGAAGAAAAACAATTGAAGTTTTCCTTTTAAATTTTTAAAATAAAACTTAACACTTTAAATATCTTTTTTATATAGATGATTTTCTTTCTAATCACTTTTTTTTATAAAATAATATTTTTTTCTTATTAATGGAAAAATATAAAAACAATTTTTTATGAGTGTAAACTTTTGTTTTTTGGAAATTTGAAATTCATATAAGTAAAACTGAATTTTCTTTCTCAAAGTTGTTCCAAAAAATTATTTTGCTATAACTTCCGCTTAATTTAAGCTGCAAAGACACGTCCAACACACTAGCCAGCTGCTGTGATACTAATTTGTATGATGTTTTGTTTCCGAGTGTTTTAATAAAAATGGGACTTTTTTTCAAACAAGTTGTTGTCGTTTATTTAGCCCAAAGTCCAAATAGCTGCCAGCAACTGGTAATCATTGCAAACGACGAGAATTGTACACACAAACCATTGCTGCCAACTTTGACGATTTGTCTCCATTTTGACGATTTTTGAAGTGAAATATGATAAAATGACGATTGAAGATTTCACAAAATTTATTGTATGGAAAATGACGATTTATAAAAATTTGCAATTTTTTGTAGAATTTTTAAATTTTTTAATTTATTTCTCTAAAATTTACTGACAAAATTTGATTTTAAATTTCTTTTTATTTAAAACATCTAAGAAAATGTGATAAAATGATCTCAAATAGAATAAAAATTCTACATTTACCCATTTAATCATCAACTAAATATAACTCCATTAATTTGAAAGTTTTATTTTAATTTTATTTAAAAAATAACGAAATTCGAATGGCTTTTTTTTATATATATTTTACAAAGGCAAATCCAAATCTTTACACACAGAAAAAAATTTAGCTATTTGCCAACTGAAATTCGGTAACTACCACTCAAATTCTATTATTACGAACTTCAGTCGGTTGGCACAACTTAACAAAAGTTTTCACAATAAAGTTCGTTTAATTCAACTAAATTTTAGTTGCAATACCAAAAATATTCAGAAATCTAATGTATATATCGTTATACTAACCGAATTTATAAGTTGTTACCATTAAAATACACTTTTCAATTCGGTTGGCACTTTATTTTCTCTGTGTGTATTTTTAATAATTTAAATCATTTAGCTTCAAAATCACTGATAAAAGAGTGATTTTCTACATATCTGATTCTTGGTACATAAATATTTTTGAATATGTTTAATTTTCTTCGATCTTCTTTTATTATATGATTCTTCTTCGAGCTTAAGATCTTTTGTTAAAACGATTGTAAATTATTAATTTCCAATATTTCGTCTCCACATTGGGAGACTTCTTCAGGGAAATTTATTTCAATTTAATTTGTAACAATTTGAAAATTTTTGAAATAACAAATTTTAAAAAAGGCGGGAAAATAAATTTTTGAAATATTTTTCTTTATTTGCCTCTTTATTGTATGCCCGAATTTTATGAAACCAAATATCGGGAACAAATTTTAAAACTAAAGGAATTTTGCAGATTTTAAAATAGGTCAATGATTTTAAAATTCCATTCCCCGAAATGAGTATTGGGAGTTGTGTTTTTAAGACTCAGAGTCGTTTGTAAAGGAACTAATAAAAAAAGAACATTAAAATTGTGAAATAATTACAAATAAAGTTATTAAACGGAGTTGTGAGTAAAAGTTCTATTTATTTTATTGAAATATAAGGAGTTTTCGGAATGACGATTTTTTGACAATTTCTCATTCTCAAAATGACGATTTTGAAGATATTTTCAACAAAATTTGACGATTTTTGAACAAATTGGGTTGGCAGCACCGACACAAACTCTATATAAAATTTTATTGTAATGTAAGCTTCGTTGATGATAACAGCTTCTTCGTGATTTTTCGTTTTTTTTTTTTAATTTTTATTTCAAAATATGTAAAAGCTTTTTTCCGTTAAGACGTACAAAGTTCTTTGCATTGTTTTCTTATCAATTTCATTGAAATTATTCTATTGAATTAACCTATGGCAATTTAGTAAATGGACAAGTTAAAAAGCTTGTAATTAAAAACTAAGTATTTTTATTTATAACACAGTATGGAATACACTTAGGGAACTTCTACTTTAAAAATATGTAGTTGTTTAGATTGTTATACAATTTCTTTATTTTTAATGTAAATGTCAAGTCATTTGCAGAACAAATCCACATCAAATGACTGTTTTATGATTTTACATTAATTTTTTACAGTAGTTTTTTGTTATTTAAAAAAATAAAAAAAAAATTAAATGTTTGTTTATTTTTTACTACTATGTGGTTAATTTTTACTATAATTGTTAGTCATTTTTTTTTTTGAACATTAAAAAACAAATGACAATGTTAGTTGAAATTAATGAAATGTAAGTTGTCCTTTCTTTAAGTGAAATTTCATTTGTTTTTAAATACATTTGCTGTGATCTTGACCTACATAGTATTCTAAGTGTATAAATTATTAATTCAGTTTTTGTAGAGAGCCAACGAACCCCGATTTTCTATTTGGCGTATTTTATGCTTTATACATTCATGTAAATTTTTTTTACACTGCTTTCAAATTTTTTTCTTCAATTCTTCTTCTGCTTTTAAATTTTTTTCTTCACTTCTTCAGTGCATTTGGTTTCCCAACCATTTTGATACAATTTTGGCATAAAAGACTCCAAAAGTCCTCAATTGGACGTTTGGAGGATTAGGTATGTTTTTTTGCATTAAGCCATTTTAACGTCTATGTATTTGGCATAATGACAGCTTGCTAAATCTGGCCAAAATAATATGTCGTCTTTAGAGTGTCTATCTCTGATAAATTTTTACAGTTTCACTAAAGATTTATTAATGTAAACATCCGCGTTTACAGCCATAGCTTTTGAATCCTGCACCACGTTTCTGCATCTAATGCGAAAAGTTTTCGCATTGAGATATGTAAGATGGCCCTGCTTTTTACAGAGTGACTTAAGAGATGATAAAGTTGACTACATGTTTAGTGCTAAATATGTCTCAATAATGCCTTTTTGGCGCTGAGGCCAAATTGAAATTTGTAATAATGAATTTTGTCCAAATAAATAAGCAGATATATATATAGTTGCGAGAAGAAAAAAATGTATTTTTGTAAAATACGTAATTAAAAAGAGAAACAACGTGAATGAAGTTTGATTCGCTTTTTTGATTGTCTTTATAACTAATTGTCTGTGACACACCATATGTGAAGCAGAGCCAGATTGTATTTTACATGTTTTATGCGAAACTTTTTCGACACGGAAGTTACAGAAACGTTGAATGTAAAGTTGTGATGTACCTTCTGCCGAAATGACTGCCGACACTAGTACTTTTGGTTTAAACTTCGCTTTGGCCGAATACCGTGCCTTGTCGGAAGTTTTTTCAAGTCATCAGAATAAAATCCAGAATTAATACTTCCAATTTCAATTTATTTATTCATAATCTATAAGCCCATTAGGCCAAAACGATTACATAGTTGTTCAAATGGCACATACAATTTGTAATTTCCTTAAATTATAAGTATTTAAATTATTTTCTAAATAAAGAACTTATGTTAACTTAACCCTAACTATGGATATGGAAATGTTTCCCTAAAAATGTATTAAAATTTATTTTGTCTTTTGTCACACATCTTTATAGTATCCACTACCAACATAATGATTCAACGAATTCATAAATGAGAAATTAATTTGCCCTTAAATTCCTTCACCGAGTGAGCAAAATGCCTTTCACAATACGGTATAAAAAAGTTCCAGATACTACAAACTCTAACTATACATGACCTTTTCATGACTAACGAATGAAACCTTGGAGAAAATAATGACCTGCATCTTGACGAATTTCCAAAACAAAACCTGGACACAATGTAGTTTGGTGACCCACACTTAAGCGCTTTATAAAAAAGCGTCATTAGTCTTATTTTTACAAAAGCCTTAAACGAGCATCCCAAAAAATCTATCACATGAGCAGTTACATGGTCTCGCACTTTTAGTCTATATACATATCGTATAATTCTATTAAAATATCTCTCCAAACGGAGCATATTAGATTCAGCTGTACCAGAATATATTTCTATCCCATATAAAATAATTGGCATTAGAGTAGCATGAGCTACCAACTTTCTGGTTTGCAAAGGTAAATAACAATCAATACTGTAAAGCTTACGCAACCCATACGACAAACGTGAGAAAAGAAAGTTTATGTGACAATCAAATCCAAGTTTGTTATCAATATAAAAACCAAGCGCCTTAAAATAACTAACATAGCACACTTCCAGATTGTTTAAGAAGATTCTTGGCACAGTAATACCATCATCATTAAATATCATTGCCTTAGATTTGGATACGTTAAGCACTATAAAATTATCGCTACACCAACTTTCAATCTGTTGTAAACTATTCCGAATGCTAGTCGATAAAACACTAATATTCTCCTTTTTTGCTGAGAACAATAACTGAAGATCATCCGCATATAAGTGACTACAAATGCCAGGTATGCTGTCAAAGATATCGTTAACGTAAGCACTAAAAAGTAATGGTCCTAATATAGACCCTTGTGGGACACCTCTAAAGATATTTCTGAGCGAAGAACACCTTTCCCCGCATTGTACAAACTGATTTCGGCTTAATAAAAATGAAGAAATCAACAAACAGGCAGTTTTAGAAAAAGAAAATAGCGAAAATAGTTTATTCAATAATATTTCGTGACATACTGACTCAAAGCCCTACTCAAATCCAAGCTGACTAATACAACAACATTTTTGCTATCCATTTTTTCTCTAATCTCATCAACCAGACTTGCCATGAGAGTGGTCGTATTGCGGTTTTTCCTAAAACCTGATTGAAAATCTGAGATGCAACGTTTATAATAGACACTCTGCAATATTTGTTCATAGATTAAAATCTCTAAAACCTTTGAGCACACGGACAAAATACTAATAGGCCTGAAATCGGCGGAATTCTGGGGATTTTTAACCTTAGGCACAGGAATTACTCTCGCATTCTTCCAGCAATTAGGATAATTTGATGACGTTAAAATATAGTTGTAAATGTGTACTAAACATCCAGAAACTAGGGGAAATATTAGTTTTAAAAATTTCAGTGAAACACCATCCGGGCCAATAGCCTGCGATTTGATTCTATTCATCGCATTCCAGACATCTATGACATCTATCGCACTAAAAGAAAAACCATTAAGACCTTCATCATGACTTAAATTCTGAAATATTAGAGTCGGTGCATTATTAATAGCTGGCATTACAAAATGTTCATTACATCTCTCAACATCAATTCTTTCCACCTCTCTATTATCATTTCCAACAATACCCAACTGCCTTATTTCTCCCCACATGTGCTTTTGAGAGCAATTTGAAAACACGTTTTGAAAATAGATGTTTCTTTGCTTTCTTATTACTGATTTTACCTTATTCCTATACTTGCAGTACACACGCCATCTATCGTTAGTTTTGTTTTCTAAAAATGCCCGGTACATCCTATCCCTCTGTTCCTGGGCATGAATAATAATGGGAGATTTTATCCAGTTTGAGGTTTTCCGAGGTCCTATTCTTTTTAGCGGTACATGCTTGTCATACAATGCTAATAATAACTCATTTAGGAAATCAACTTGCCCATTGACATCCGAATTGTTATATATTTCCCCTAAATCGATCCTACTCACATCAGCTTTGCAGTCTTCAAAATTAAAATTGCTATAATCTCTTATTGTTCTTCTCTCTGCTAACAATTCAGTCCTCACTTTCATTGATAGATAAATTAGCGCATGACGCGAATTCAGGGCTGGAAACTGAAATTGTCCACTATCTTCAATTAAATCAGAGTTTGAGACCAGAAAGTAGTCAATTAGCTTGGCTACAGGAAGGCCAATAGTAAAATGAGTTGGTCGATTGTTATGCACAATTTCTAGTCCCATTCTCCCACACAAGCTTCTCATCCGATCACCTTCCACAAATAAATCTATATTGAAATCTCCCATGAAAACAACTTTGTTATACCGACCTGAATATTCAGCTAGTTGCTCTTCGCAATTTGAAATAACGCCATAAGCTAGATAAACTACACCGATTAAAATTTTTTCAATTCCTTCACCATCAATTTCAATAAATATACACTCCGACAATCCCTCGTTCATAATACTACCCACATATCTAGATTTTAAAGCATTCCTTACATATATACAGGCACCACCACCTTTACGAACATACCTGTCGCTTCTATACAAACGGTAACCATTTATGGACACTGCATTGTCAGATATATATTCATTTAGCCACGATTCTGAAACTCCAATTATATCAAATATTTTGTTTTCAAAAACAGATCTAATTTCTTCTAGTTTTGCAGAGTTCCTTGGCGCAATACTCTGAGCATTAATATGCGCAAAATTAAAATTATTAGTATTTAAGTTTAAGTTTTGAATCTCATTTATGTTGATAATGGGACCAAGATTACTATTCATAATTTATATAAAGAGAAACCTCCCATATCCATAAACTAATTAAGCTCCCATAGTTGTTGCTATACTTAAGACTAATAAAAAGTGAATTCATAAAAATTTTAATAAATTTGTACTTTGACCACATTTCAACAATATTTGGCCGTCTTAATAAATATTATTTACTAAAGATACTGAGATAATAAAAAAAAAAAAAAATGGTTCCTTTTGTAAAATTTAAGCAAACCAACATAAAACTGTAGAAAACTTAAAAAAATTAAAAAGTCCAAATTGTATTTGTAAAAAGATCTCACACGACTCATAAAAACACATTATTCTACAGATTAACCGCATTTCTGTGTTGAAATGTATATTAAAATGAATCACAAAACCGGGTTAAAACCAAATTCAGGTTTTAACAAAATAATGCGAATGTGCTATTAGAATCATTAGTTTAGTTGAGCTGCTAAAGGCTGGATTCCACCATACGTATCAAAAACACTTAGGGCACCAGAAAATTCAGTCAGCAAAAAGAAAAATAAAAACTCCATCTATGCTTTGCCTCCCACACATTGCAGTTTATGTCAAGTAACAAATGTTGGGAAATTATATTTTTAACAGAATTTCTTTATATATTCACCTGACAAAAAAATGCAATGCGACAGAAAAAAAACAAAACACAAAAAAATCCTTGACCTTCCTCTTACTCACCGAAACCCACCACGATTGTCCCACCTACTTCTCCTCGCAAAGTACAATTCAGCCTCAAGTTTGCCACAGAAATGCCGTCAGAAAACACTCCATGGGTTTTCTACATTATTCAAAGTCTTAATTCTATGGAGTAAATTATTTCTGTTAGCCGATTTTTTAAAATTTTTGTATTTTTTAACAATTAAATCCAAGTTTTATTACTTACAATTTGTATTAAAGAGTAACATAAACAGTAATCATGAAATAACCTCGCTCATTAAAGTTTTTGTTTTCTAATTTATGACAATTTAATAACATAGAAAAAAAACTCAACTTAAAATATGCCTGTTAGCTCTACAAAGCAAAATAAAAGAAAGGTAAGGCAAAAAATAAATTTAAAACAATATAAAAGAAGGAGAAAAATTAAAATCAAATGCATATTCAATAAAAAACAAAAAAAAAAAAAAGCAAATAACTAGCCTCCAGACATTTGCACGAGATTAAACTGCAGCATTCGTTTCCTTATCTGGCAAAAATTTAATAACCATTTTCTGAAGCTCATCTCGTTTCACGATCTTTTCTGAACCATCACCAAAGTAAACTTTTGCTTCTGGAATATTTAAGTTCTTGACACGAAATTTGACAATTATTTTACCCCTTTTCAGTTTTCTACACATATATTGAAGATTTTCTGCCATAGGAGTTAAACGGTCATTTAAATAAACCCTCGCCATTTCATCATCATTTTCCCCATCAATTTGTTTAAGCATAAGATCTTGATTTTCAAAATATTTAGCCATCAATTCATCTCGTTTTCTAACCGAATTAAACTTTACAAGAGCAACTTTTTTGTTACGGATCCAGGTGCATAAGTTGATATCATTTGGTTGTAGCTGTAATCCCAGCACCTCTACCATCTTTTCAATTTTTAAATAAAGTTCATCATTCGACCATTTCGAGGGAAGTCCAGTAACCAAATATCACCCCGATTTATCTGTTTGTGCAAGAAATTATTTTCAATTATTAACTTTTCTATCTTTAAGTCAGTTGTTTTTTCTAGACAGTCCACTCTCTTTACACAATTTTGTAGATCCGATTTTATATCCCCCAATTTGGGCATAATTTCATTAGCCAGAATATTGGATATTTCTTGTAATTTAACTTCCAAGCCCTCAAACTTAGCCTCGAAATGACCATCCTGTCTGGCTCCAATAGGGAAGTTTATACATTGTGCACATCGATAAATAAGAACGCCATTACTTTTCCTAATTGCTTCGACCATTGCAATTGTCATATTCGGAATACCCTTTGCAGCACAGTTTGTATGGAATTTATTTCCACATAAGGCACAATTTATATTAATTTTTGCACAATCCATTTTACACGTAAAACACTCCATTTTAGTTTTAGCTGTTACGATGTCTCTGAATTTGTTCGTTTTTTATTTTTTTCTTAGTTTTTTTTATGTTCAGATTTAAAGCAAAATTGCGTTTAATTATTTGTCAAAAATAGAATCAAATGACATGTATCAATTTTATTCCAGTTGTACATTGAGCATTCATTTAAGTTAAATTTTTTAATTTTAAGAGATTTTCCCTCTCAATAATTATTTTTTTTGAACTCTTATTTGTTAGATTTTTTTTTATTTAATACTTTATCTTAGTTTTCCTTTTATGTTAAATAATTGAGTTAAATAATGAGTATTAATTCAAGAGAGTCAATTTTAATTATCAGAATTATCTCTTTCACTAACACGATTTTTATTTTTAATTGGAATCCAATGCACAAAGTTTTCTTCTTTTTAGTTTTATATTAGTTTTTTTTGTTTTTTTTTTTTTTTTTTTTTAAACAAAGTAACAGTTATTGCTTAATCTTTTATTTTTGGCACTTAATGTTTATTATTAATAACAAAAGGAATAGTTATACATCGTTTTATCTTTAGAAAAAACTGTTTTAATAAGAGCAGCGAAAAAACACGTCTATTCACGTGCCATGCCACGTTGTTAAAAGCAAAAGAAAAGTATTTTTCATCATCCAAAATTGCATTTATGATCCTTTTTTTTCATAAAGTTTTTTTTTTAATTGTCTACATTTTGTTGGTATTTTCTGCCAATTGTTTTTTTTTACTATATTTTTGTACTGCCATTACCTGCGATTTTTTCAATTTAACAAGCACAGATGCGGTAAATGTTTTTGGACGTACTTTCTTTTTTATTCCGATTCATTTTGGATTTTTTCTCTTTGAATATTTACAATAATGCTCTTATAATATAAGATTTTATTGACATGCATTTTGAAAAAAAAAAAGCACATGCCTACTTAGCAGTAATTTATATTTAAATTTTGTCCATTTACTTGGTTGGCATAGGTTAAAAGAATAATAAGAGTATTCATGTCAGAAATTTTCTTTTTGCAAAAATGGAAAATTTGCGAAATTACACTATTGTACGAGAATCTTTTTATCAATTATCATTGCGAGAATGCAAACAGCTTTGTTAGATCTCCGTTTTCCTGCATTTCCAAATCAAGTTTTAAGATAACACATCCATTTCACAATAACCCAGATAGGATCTACCTTTGTTTCTTATAAAAATGTTTATAATTGATTTAAGCTGAAGTATTCTTAAAAACATCTTGAGATTGCGAAAATGTTCGCTGATGACCCGGTTATTAGGGTCAGTGACAGGATACTGCCTGTGCAGGTATGTGCGAGACACTTTGTTGTTATTATTTTCGACAGGAGCACGTGGTTGACTGGATCTTGGGTACCGGAGGTTGGTTCGCAGGTCTGGTTCACGGATGGCTCAAAACAGTCGAACATGAATACGGGGGCGGGTGTCGTCGGAACCCGGATTTTAGCGTACTCTGCCCATGGACAAATATCCCTCCGTTTTTCAGGCGAAGGTCTTCGCTATCTGTATCTGTGTAGAAGAGTGTCCGCGGAGGGGGACACGTGGGGCCAAGATCTACATTCTATCTGACAGCCAGGCGGCACTTGGTGCCTTGAGGGCTCAAGATGTGACGTCGGGTCTGGTTAAGGAATGTATCGACTCTCTAAATCGTCTAGTACTTAACAACTCCTTGATACTGGGCTGGGTTCCTGGCCATGAGGGCAACGAATGGGCTGACTGTTTGGCCAACTGCGGAGCTCGTCGACAATTCATTGGCCCTGAACCCTTCTGTGGCGTACCCAATGGGTATGTCAGAGAGAGGCTCAGAAGATGGAGGGAGTCGGAGTTTGGGGCCTATTGGGCCAGATCGCCTGGGCAGCGACAGGCGAGGCTGTTTATATCTCCCTCTGGGGAGAGGTCGCGAAAACTATTGTCTATGACAAAGGGGCGAACTAAGGACCGAGACGGGTTACCTCACGGGACACTGTAGCCTTAGGTATCAATTGTACAAGATGGGACGATCCCCTACGGATACGTGCAGGTTTTGTGAATTGGAACCCGAGACCTTGGAGCATGTTCTCTGCAAATGTCCGAGGCTCTCCGACAGGAGGGTGCGTTATATTGGTGGTCGGATAGTGACGCCATCGGACGTTTGGAACTGTTTACCTGGTAGGATAGTTGGCTTCGTAGGGAGCCTGAACCTATAGGGTGTATTCGTTGGCAGCACAAAATACCAAATTCTGGTCGCGGCGAATAGTGCCACTCTAATCTAATCAAAAAGTAAGAATTATTAGAGTACTTCAGCATTGATCCACTTATTGAATGCGTTTTTCACTTTATTTACATTTTTTTACTGTTTTTTTAATACACACAGGAAAAAATTTTGCCATTTGCCAACTATAATTCGGTTCCTGAGACTAAAATCGCTTGGAACAACTAAATATTGTGTTTCATACGAAAATTCGGTTAGTGCAGCGGAATTTTAGTTGCAACATCCAAAATATTCAGAAAACTCATTTAAGTATGGTTGAACTGACCGAATTTATTGGTTGAATCCACCAAACTTCACTTTTCATTTCTGTGGGTATATTTAGACCGCCTAACTTATCTTAACTTAACCACACTGATAAAAATCCATGCGTAAAATTACGAAAAAATGTCAAAATAACCAAATTTTTGTAAAATAAACAAAAATTTGTACATTTTACGAAAGTTTTTGTAGTTTTGACAATAATTTCGAATTTTTATGCATGGATTATTATGAGTGCAACATTTAAGGCTTAACCATAGTCATGAATGTCAAATTAATATGAAAACATCTGTGGTTTAGAGTTAAACTTTTATTATTTATAGAAAAGTTACTCGCTCTTACTTGCATTTTTTAGTCATATTTGTAAAAAAAATTCAATATTGGCAATGCTATAAAATATTACACAAAAACATACATGTTTGAGTAATTTTTATCCTGACAATTTCGCAATCGCTTTGGCCCAGACAATTTTACAACATTTGTAGAAAATTATTTTCTTTCTAAAGGGTCCGCCAAATAACTTTTTTTTTTTGAACTCCTGAACCAATTGGACTTTGTATGGCGTCATACTAAGGTCTTTATGCAAAATTCGTCTTAATGATGTCGCCGAAATGTTCAATTGTTGAGAACGACGGTGAATTGATGTTGATGGCGCTTCACGCACACTTTCTGCCACAGCAGCAATATTCTCGGGTGTACGCACTGTTTTTGACTTTTCACGCTTTGGTTTATCGATGAGGATGCCAGTTTCTTTCACTTTTTTCACATGATAACGAACATACGGACCATATTCGTTCAGCGGAAGGATAAAACTAATTATCTGTCAAATCAGACATGAGCTAAGTGTTACCATTCACGAAATAAGCACTAATTGAAAAAAAAAACGTTAGATGGCGGACCCTTTATTTGTTGTTGTGTTTTGAAAAAATTTTACCCTTTGGCATTTTTCCAAGATCAAAATTTCTGACATGAATGCCCTTAATATTTTTTGTAGAATTTAAGTTAAAATACAAATTTTTAAAGGAATTTTTATAATTCTTAAATGAGAAAAAAAAATCCAGACAGAAAATGTGAACGGTACACAAATAGAATTCCTTGAACAAGTTTTAATTAAATTTTTCACAAACTAATGAAGTTTTCTTCACAATGTAAATGAAAAATGTCTTATGAAAAAGCGTCATAGTTTTAATGAAACTTTGTTTAACAAGGTTTGCCACTGAAACAAATAACGGTATCAGTATTGGTATAGATTTTTTGTATGTTTCGTTATTGGTATCGGTATTCCATTCGTATCGGTATAACCGATACCGAAACATTAATGGGGACATGTACCGGTACACAGTGGGGAATTTGCAGAAAAAAATGCTAATAAAAATAGAACTTCTAAACTACTGATCCGATCGGTACGCACCAAATTGAAAATTATAAGATGTATTAGTTTTTACACCCTGTTTTAGTTTTTTACACCCTGTTTGACACGAGGTAGTATAAAAAATCTTTTGGGGCGTGTAATTTTTGTAAATGTGTACCGATTTCTAAAAATCAGCTCGCTAATTTTCAGCAAAAAAATTTGCTGACATTAGCAATTTTTCTTGCAAGCACCCTAATGACTAAAATTTGCAGACTTTACTACCTTTTTTGAGTGTTTTGTCAGTAGTTAAGAAGTTTTTATATTTATTACTAAACAGAAAAAACTAAAAACAGGTTTCAATTAAAAAATTTATTGAATCAATTAATATTTTAATTGATTTTGCACCTATCACGGCAATGATACTATCAATTAAAACTTTTATTAAAATTAAGAAGGTAAAAAAGTTATAAATAACTTCTACAAAAAAAAAAAATATGATACTCACAAAAAAGTGTGTGATCTATACGTTGGTATGTGTGTTTTTTGCAATGCTGAGTATGTTTGTGTGTGTGCTTGTTTTGTTTGTTAACTTCAAATGTATTTGGTATTTTATACTGAAAATTTTCTATTTATGCATACAGTGTGTGAAAAAATAATATGATAATTGGGTCTAAAATAAAATATGTATTTATATATTTAAAAATCAATTAAAATATTAATCGATTCAATTAAATATTTGTTTAGAAAACAAATTAAATTCAAATCAAATCTTTAAGTAGATATTTTAGGTTGATAATTTTTTCTGTGTAGTATCCGGTCGAACAGTTCGGCCAGAAAAACCGTCTGCATCCAAATCCCCAAATTTTAGAGAAAAGAAATCGAATTTGAGATGGAAATCCTGTTTTGTCCATCTGTGCCAATTTGAGGGTTTGGATGCAGACGCATGCTTGTTTTATCCGATGTCGTGTCTGACGTTGATTGCATCTCCTAATTTTAGACACTCCTTGGTAGTACAGTCAGGGAACATCTGCAGTAAATATTTGTGGTTGTTTGAGTAGTAATTCAGTAATTTTAGTTTTAAATGAAAAAACAGTCATTTGTAGAAGAAATTAAATTATTAAAAACAAATAAAAATTATGATGTGAGCAAGATTAAAATGTCAGTTGAATTTATTGAAATGTTAGTGGAGTTGTTTTCAATTGAAATATCATTTGTTTTTAAACATATTTGCAGTGGTCTTTACCTACATAATATTCTAAGTGTACCAATTCTTAATGGGTTTGCAATCTGGATACATTAAATACATGTATTCTTTATGTGATTGGAACTCCATATATAAGAGCGTCGATGACTATGATTCCCTACAGCATCCAGCGGAGAGAAGATCTCTCTTATATATAAAAAAAATCGGACTTAAGTTTTTTTAAAAAAAAATTACTACTACATAGCTTATACAATAGTCATTCAGATATATAGAGCAATTCCATATGAAAACGATCAAAATTGGCAAATTTTTGGACGACCCCCTCTCCGATTTTAAAATAAATAGTCTCAATCGATTGCCCAGCAAAAATAATGTACCTACATATTTTTTTTTTTTTATAGTGACTGGTTTAGTGGTGGTGTGCACCACTGTCATGTGACAAAATTGAAGAATTCTTCATAAGGGACCTCATTGAAAGTTGTTTTAAAAAAAACTACTAAAGCGATCGCAACGAGTGATAGCTCGTTGGAAAGGTAATTGAAAAATAAAATTTTCCTAATTTTTCTCAGAAATTTACCTTTTTTCCCATGAAAATTAAATTTTCCCATGAAATTAAATTTTCCCATGAAAATTAAATTTTCCCATGAAAATTAAATTTTCCGATTTTCCACAGAAGCTCCTAAATTTTTCCGGCTAATTTTATTTTTTTTTGGATTCCTCATAATTTTTCCTTTAAGAATCAGCAATAAAAAAATGGGCCCCGACTCCTTGTTTGGACAGGAGAAGAGCATTTAAGAGACCACCTTGTTCTCATTGTTTTTATATTTTTTATAATTGAATTATTTTTAATTATTTAACAAGAAAATTAGGAAAATTTTATTTTTCAATTAAAGCCTGATTCAATACCTTTCCAACGAGCTATCACTCGTTGCGATCGCTTTAGTAGTTTTAAAACAACTTTCAATGAGGTCCTTATGAAGAATTCTTCAATTTTGTCACATGACAGTGATGCACACCACCACTAAACCAGTCACTATAAAAAAAAAAAAAATATGTAGGTACATTATTTTTTGCTGGGCAATCGATTGAGACTATTTATTTTAAAATCGGAGAGGGGTCGTCCAAAAGGTGATCGCTTTCATATGGAATTGCTCTATATCACGCACAATTTCTAAAAATTGTCTGCAAAAGTAAAAAAAAAAAAAAAACTTTAAAATGAACCAAACCAAAATGACTGACTCCAAATTTAGATCCTATATATCTGGCACATTTTAACAAAAAAAAAAAAGATTTTGTTTTGCTTTAATATCACCATTAGTAGGACAACACAACTTTTGTACAAATTATATTTTTACCCGAATAAAAAAATGGTAAAAAATAAGCCTACTTCATGAAGTGGCTATAAAAAAATCAATGAAGTGGCTATAAAAAAATCAATAGGAAAAAAATCAATAGGAGCTTACTTTGCAAAACCCTTTGAGGGTTTTGATATATTAATGGTCTAATTTCATTTTCCATTGGACTTATTCGGTAAATTTTTTCTTGTTGCACAGTAAATATTATATCCTATATATATATATGTATATATCCTATATGTACAAAAACCAGCCCCCTAGTCCGCCCCATAGTTACCACATGTTAACTGGGTATTCTGAATGTCCTGGAAGCAGGATCAAAAAACAGATTGCAGTATTTTTATACTCCAGGTCATAACTAAAGCATATGTAAAATATCTTTTCAAAATTCAACAATAAAAATTTCTAGGGTGTTTCGGGTTAATGTAGGTAAATATTAAATTAAAAACTTATTCAATTTACAGTTCTATATCAATAACCTATTATAGTTTTTTTTTCTACAACGCAAAAAAATATATTAATATAAATACATTCTATATAAAAGTGAGAAGTGTGTGGAATTTTATTTTCTAAGTCTTATCATAAGATTTCTAAAGCATGCGCTCGCTTAATTACTAAATCATTATAAATAGTGATAATGAATGTCGTCTGGTTTATACGATAATTATTATTACTAAACAAAATTATAAAACTGACAAAATTTTATAACAGCTTTAAAAGGAGGAGTATCACAAAGATATACATACGTTTAACAAACCTATTGTATAATTTTGAAAATACAGTGCACTCGCGAAAATATGAACACCCCAAAATATGAACATTTTTTTTCTTCCATTGACTACTCTAAAATATGAACTTAGTGCCAAAGCTTTAAAATATGAACAGCTTATTTTTGTATTTTTAACGGATTTTATCAACCTACGCAGTGTTTAAATCTAAATCAACAGGGTAGTGGTTAAATTTTTATTCAACTGCATTATAATTTGGGGATTTCCCTAGCTGTTTGCTTTTAAATTGTCTTCATCTGTCAATCAAAATTTCTAATAGAGTTTGGGTTTAATCGTTCATTTTGGTGACTCGGTCAGTATCGTTCAATTCGAGTCAGTGAACTAGTTCGTTCAATCGTTCTTTTTTCCTTTCACTTGTGACTGATCTGCGTGTTGTGAACTGTGTCGTTCGTTTGACAATTATTGCTCACTATTCATGTTTTTACGAGTTTTTTTCACAAATTTTACTGTACATAGACAAAAAGTGTTATAAAATTGCAACTTTTCTAACAAAAATTTGTTTATTTTGTGTAAAAAACATTTTATTTGTATGGACTATAATTGCTTTTCCTAATTTGAAACAATATTACTACTATTTCATAAAAAAAAAATAATTGCTCTTACAAGCAGTTTTTAATTGAATAGAGATGCAATTGCTCTGTGAATAAAAAGAACGAAATGAACGATTGAACGACAAGATCGAATATTGGTGAACGAGTCATATCGTTCAATTCAGTGAGTCGTTCAATTGAACTAGTTCGTTCATGAACGACACAACTCTAATTTCTAACATACACGTTTTAGTTAGTGCTCAGATTCAGCTAGAATTCCTTATTCGTTTTGTGAATATAAATTTAACGTGAAAAGTTCTTAAATATGCATAAAAAGCATAAGTTTTTAACCTTAAAATAAAAGCAGAAATTTTAGAACATTTGGGAAAAGGTTGCAAGTGTAACTTTTAAACTGTAACTTTTTTAAACAAGTAACTTTTAAATTTTGTTTCTTTTTCTAAAATTAATTGTTTTTTTTTTTAATCCAATAAACAATAAATAAAAAATTTAATATAAAAAACTTTTATTTTTATTGGAAAACGTTTTTAAAGGTAAATTAGATGCCATTCGCAAATATGAACAATTATCGCGAGTGCACTGTAATGAATTTTGTTTAGATTAATGTATTTGTTAAAAAAATTATTCTAATATCAGTTATAGACGGTTTTGAAAGGTGTGAAAGAATGACAAACAAATTTTATATTAATGGCAGTAAAAGATAAAGCGTTAAATTTTGATTGTACCAAATGTTATAGACCATCTACAATGGAGACCTGCGAAATGTGGGCCTCAGGTTCAATTGACTAACACATACTGCCTCGCCTCCTCAAACAGTGGGTATAAAAAAAAGATTTTAACTACAATGTATTGAATCAAAATTTCGTATTTAAAAGCTCTTTTTAGAATATTTAACCCATTTTATACCATTCATAGATCCAGTGGGAATTTTTTGACGAAATTTTGTATCCAGATTGCAACACATAAAGAATTTGAACACTTAGAATATTATGTAGGTAAAGATCTCTGCAAATGTGTTTAAAACACATGCAATTTCACTTGAAAACAGCACCACTAACAATTCAAAAATTTCGTCAAAAAAAAAAAAAAAAAAAAAATGGTGTCTCAATAAGCTTTTTCTGAAGTTTTTGTACACTCCCTGCAGGAAGCTTGGGGTCAAGTGTCTCCAAGTCTCCACTTTTGTCTACTATTTTGTTGACATTGTCAACTAAGCGTCTACACTTTTTACTTTTTGATGGGTAGAGACATTTTGTGACAGATGAATTTTGTAGTTCGGCTTCTCCTTTTTGATTCTTTTAAAAGTTTTGTTTGATATACACGTGTTTGGATGAAAAACTTAAAGTGTTAAAATAATGAAAATATTTAATAATGAAATAATGATGAAGTTTACACAAAATATTTTATTTAATAACTTACCACAACAAAGTGCCAAGAAATGCACCAAAAATTGTGGTGCCATTGAGTGGCTCTTACAATTTTCTTGTCAAAGATACAAATTTTCTGTATAGTTTCTTTATAAGAAACATAATTAAAATCATTAACATATAAAAATTTCATCGAAATCAGATGCTCTTAGAGTGCGTTCCATGAAAGTCGTTTTGATTAGACAACAAGGAATATGTAATATGTAGTTCCAATGTCTACATATGGTCCCATTAGAACTAATTAGTCACTAGTGAATCTATGGTTCTTATGTCTACATGTGGTCCCATAAGAACTAACGAGTCACTAGTGAATCTTTGGTCCAATGTCTGCATATGGTCCCATAAGAACTACCTATACCATGTGATCTATCGAATTTTTGGCGATTTTTGAAAATTTATTGAAAATGTTGCTGTTTTAGTCAATTTTTAAAAACTGTAATATGGCAACACTGGCGAATAAATTTTTAACCTAGAAAAAACGATGGTGTAATTTTCTGTACACACAGAAAAAAAGATTGATTGGAATTCGGTTAAAAATATTAAAATTTATTTAATACGACGTTATTTCATTAGGAATTGCCTATAATCGATTAATAAAGCAAAACTACACTACTGGCCATAAAAAAAGGGTAATAGAAATAAAAAATAATACATAAATAAAAAAAAAAAAAAACAGAAATCAAAAATAATACAGAAATAAAAAATAATACAGAAATAAAAAACTATTATATAAATCAGGGGTGCCCAAGGCCTATGCGCTTGGTGCTCATTTGTTTTTGTAAAAACACTTAGCTATAGGCTGTGTGTTTTAATACACATATAGAGCGCTCAGCACTAGCAATACGAAATACACAAACAACTTTGTCTTATTAGTTTTTTTGTCGTTCTTCACTGTATACACGCAAGCGCAAAGCAACAACACTTTCGTATGCTTTGCTGGTAAACATTGAAATACTTTTTTCTTTTTTCTTTGTATGTATTGGTTTTTACAACAAAAAATATTGAATAAAAATTAGTTTTTCTTTAAATGTATTGGTGTTTGCTCTTCCATAAGGAACTTTTGGGCACTCCTGATATAAATTATTAGTACAGTTGAACCTCGATTATCCGGGCCTCCATTAACCGAGTACATCTGTTAACCGGCATGCTGGATATTTGATTTATACATACCTCTATTAACCGTGTTTTATATCTATTATCCGTGCTTTAATTTTTTTCCTCTATTAACCGTGCTTTACCCCTATTATCCGTGCAGCATATACATATATTTGTTTGGCTTTTTTCTATTAACGAACATACAAATAATTGAAATTCGGGAAAAAATAAATAACCTGTATTAATCGTGTTTTCGATTATCCGTGCTGAGTTCGGTCCCCTGCAACCCTAAAAATCGAGGTTCAACTGTATTTCCAATCAACTTTTCAAATAAAATTCGGTTGTGTACGGTGGAAGCAACCATTTATGGATAATTAAAAAAAAAAATGGTACAATCGATCAAATATCCAATTAAATTACGTTTTCAGTAGAACCAAACGAATTGTGGATTGTATTATTTATAGGAGCATGATTGGTATTGGTAAACGAATTTTAGACATTTATTTTCTTAAAAAAATATTTAAATTCATAATTGGCACTCAATATTTATAAGTGTTTGTGATGTAATAACTAGAGCTACGAGTTTTCCAGTTCAAATCCCGACATAGACAAACATAAAGTTTTTTTTTCAATTACAATAAAAAATTAAAATGTTCAAACAACAAATAATTTTAAAGAAAATTAAAAGTAATTGTGGTGCAATGATTTGGACAGAGGACTATTATCCTGAAGTCCACGCTTCAAAACTTGAAAAATTAAAAAAAAAAGTTTTATAATTTAAATAAAATTTTGTGAAACATAATAATATTTAAGTGGAACATTATATTGGATGAGACAACTGAATATTGGCTTTCACGACTAAAATATAATTTAACATGAAGATAGTTGTCGTAACCGCCAGAATTCGATTGGCAACAAATTCGGTGTCCACAACTAAGACTATTTTCTGGGTGTATATTTAAGTTTTTACAATTTTGGAAAGTTACAGATCCTATATTTTAATTTTATAAAAAAAAGTACATACTGTACAATAAATTTTTCTCATTTCAAAAATTTTTCTAAAAGTCCCTAAATCAGCAAATAACTTTTATAACAACGGTCTTCTTATTATAAATCAAAAATTTTCCAAAAAACAATCATGACTTACAAGTAGGTGTTGCTTTAAAGCAACGCCAGTGAAAAATGGGTTAACGTAAAAAGTTCTGTTGAAATAAAATGAAATGGGGAGAATTTATTATCTTAAGCAATACGACTAACTTGGCAACTAATTAAACAAAGAACATGAATGTTTTCGATTACGAAAAATTAAAAATAGAATTAAAACATACTTGGGACTAGTTAGTGAATGGACATACTTGGGACTAGTTAGTAAATGGACCAATTAATTGACGATATAATTGGCATTGGTTGATGTCGTAGGTAATTAATTTTGTTGGCATTACAATTGCGTAAGGGGTTCTTCTGGTTTGGAATTTTTTTTTCAGATTTTTTTTGATATTTTCTTAGCTTAGGTATTTAAAAGCATTATCCTAAAAGGATTCTTCAAAATTCGAAATATTTTGGGAGATACAGCCATTTTTGTGAAGCAATGTTTTTGACTAAATGACTCATTCACAAAATACTAAAATACTTAAACGCGTTTTTCTCGAAACCACATTTTTTCAAACTTCTGCGCAGGGTTTCTCAAGTTCTACTGAACCGATATTGATGATATAGGGCTTAATCGACGCAGAATTCGATCGTTCCATGCTCAATGATTTGGGGGAAAAAATGGTTGAATTGATTACTAAGAAGACAAGAATGAAGCAAAATTTATTATTAATAGGTTTTTTGTTAAAGCTCTGTCTATTCTGGAGGCTCTAGCTTTTTTAAAACTTCGGGTTCTGATGAGATCTTTAGCTAGATCGAAATATTAGTATGAACCTAGCTAATGTTTGATTTGCTTTATTTTTGTAAATATACGGAGGTTGAAAGCTCGGTATAAATTGAAAATAACATACAAATAATCTCGATGTATATTAAAGCAAAAAACTAATAAAACTGTGGAAAATTAATACTATTTAACAAAAAAAAATCAACTTCGAATTTCTTCTGTTATAGATCCCCACCAGTAATGCGTTTTCCGTTTTTTTGTTTAGGGCCAAATTGACAATTTAAAAGGGCCAAACTATCTTTGACAGGGCCAAAAAAAAAAATGTTGGAATAAATTTCATCATTGGCTTTTTATTTTAATAAAAATATTAGTAATATAGTACTTTAGAGTGCATCATCTGAAGGCCATATAAAAAATGCAAAATAAACCAATCTGGAAATAAAGAGCAAAATATTTTATGCAAACTCCTCAATTATTTCCGCTGCTACGATAACATATGTGATATATTTTTTAAAATCCTCCAAAAATACAATTGCTTGTGAATTAAAAATTAGTTAAGACACTTCTTGTGAAAAATTTGGTCATATATAAAAAAATATTAAAAAATTCTATTGTTCTGCATTAAAATAATTTTAAAACCCGGTTTATCGGTTCGAGATAAAAATATTTGTATGCTATTTTCAATACGATTTTATAAAAAAAAATCCCCGTTCTCATTTTGAATACACCTTTGGAAAAGTTTTGATCTCCAAAGAACTCGAAAATTCTAGAGTCTAGAGTTTTTTACCGTAACGAGTAAACTAGACACTTTGACGAATAATACCTTGTATAAAAATTGGAAAACCGTTGAATATTTCCTGAACTATTTCAAAGATGTAACAAAATGAAAAACGTTTAATTTTTTATAAAAATCGCATAAAAGTCATTCACAACATTCCATAAAAATATGATTATCTCGAACTGAGAAGCTAAACTGAACGGTTTAACGTAGTTAGTTGAATTTTGAACTGGAAGGGCCAAAGGAGATAAGAAAGTACCACAGGGCCATTAAGAATTCAAAGTGCCACAAATGGCACTATTGTGCCACATTTTGCATCACTGATCCCCACGCATAAAAAACTGTTTTTTTTATGAAAAACGCTTTCATATCGACGGGTTAATACCTCCTAAATATTCTCAATGGGGTTTTGATCCGGAGAACGTGCGTTCCATTAAAATAATCTTATATTAAATCGTCTGACAACTTAAATGTACTGAGGCATTGTCTTGTTGGAAAATGAATTCTTCTTCGTTGATATTTTCAGTAAATGGCACCAATTTCTCTTCTACTAATGTAATTTACTCAGAAGATTTCATTCTGGTGCTTGAAAATTCGAAATCAACCATACTGTCGAAACCAAAAGCGCATCAAACCATTAAGGATCTGCCTCCGAAATTTCTTTTTGAGATATATCGTGGTTCATTACGTAGGTCTCTTCAATAAATGTTAAAACCATCTGGATAGACTACGATTGAACTTTTTCCCATCAGAAAAAACTCATTTAAAAGAATATTTATGTTTAAACAATCCTACCAATAACAGCGACTAACCTTTCTTCAAGTAGGTTTGTAATTTCCTTTTAGCGAATTCAAGTCGAACAGTTTTGTGGCTGAGTAATAACCTTGGCACAGACATCAGCTTTTGGCGAGTAATTCTCTGGAAATCCTTGAAAAACCTATTTATGGTTGATTTGGACACATTTACCTTACAATCATCAACAATGATTGAGACTCTCCATTATTTCGCTTCCACACACAGAGAAATAAAGTGCCAACCGAATTGAAAAGTCTATTTTAATGGTAACAACTTAAAAATTCAGTTAGTACAACGATATTCACATTAGATTTCTAAATATTTAGGTGTTGCAACTAAAACTCAGTTGAAATATCCGAACTTTGTTGTCAAAACTAATGTTAAGTTGTTTCAACCGACTGACATTCGTAATAACCGAATTTGAGTCGTAGTAACCGAATTTCAGTTGGCAAATTGCTAATTTTTTCTCTGTGTGCACAGTTGATTATTTTACGCCGGTACCGATCAGAAAGCTTTGTTTTCGGGCTGTCTGCTTTATTTTTACCATAAGCACTAGGATTATTTGCAAAATTTGTGGCAACCACATGTGAACGATTTATTTCTCTAGCAATTTCCCGAAAACTTAAGCCACTTTTTAAATATGCTGAAATTTTCCCTTTTTGCTCTTCCCCCACCCAGGATTGGAGCTTTTTGACTACAAAAAAATGATTTCTAAATTTAGAAAAAATTCTTTATTTGCGTACTAATTTTATAAATATTCGGTTGGATATATTATTAAAAGCGGATCCACCATACACTGATAGGATTTTTCCTTCATACTATTAATGAATGTCTTTCATTAACTTGGATTCATTGGTTGAATGAAACATTTTCATTAAATTAATGAAAAATTCATTGACCGAATGAAATTTTCATTAACTGTATTTGTTTGATCCTTAAAATATGCAATCATTTTTACATAAATATTTTTTGTACAGCAAACAATAAGTTCCATAAAATTTCCACTGCAGGCGCTTCAACTATTGAAAAAAAAATATTTTCCTACAAAAGTCTAAATAAGCACATATTTTGGTTTTGTAATTTAGGTCAATTGGTAAGGCGGTGCTGTTTGTATGGTGATGGTTGCGGGTTCAAGTCGTGTTCAGGTAGATAAAAAAAACGGAAATATAAATATAAGATAATAAAAAAGAAAAAATTAACACAAAATAAATATGAAACAAGAAAAAAAATATTTTTTTCAATTATTATTTGATTAATGAAAAATATTTCACTGAGCCAATGAAACTTTCTTTGGGGACTTTTTAATGAAAAATTCATTGTATTAATGAATGATTTCATTAATACAATGAACAAAATTCTATCAGTGTAGCTAATCCGTTACCAAACAAGAGTAAATAGTGTATACACCACCTTTTATAAACAATTATTTTTTCGTCAATTACAATCGGTTGTTTTAATCATTGGAGCCATTTCATTACCATTGGTCTTATAAATACCATTGGCATTGGAGTGGCATTGACCTCGAGTAATGCCAATAAAATTTCAATATACCAATGAAAAATTCCCAAGTATGAATTAAAATATATTTTTCTTTGCAAATAATTATCTTGCTATAGAAACAACAATAAATTGTCCGTCCGTTCGTACGATGTCAAATAAATATCGATTAGGGTACGTTAACTTTCAGTCAATTAAGTGGGAAAAATAATTTAAACTTTAGACACACCCCATGTATTTTAGAATTAAAATCAATTGATAATATTTAAAAAAAAAAAAAATGTACTAAAGTATTTGGAATTAGAGTCACATGTTTTGCGTATCCGCTAAATACAATTTTTAATTATTTTATAGATTTATTATATTATGCAGAATTTTTTTTTTAATAATGAAATAAATTTTATAATTAAAAAATTTAATAACAAAACAAAGTTCAAAATTAAAGTACAAATATTGACCCATTAAAACATGTACTCGTAATATGCGATGCGTTGTTTACAGACGATTATGACGTTTTATATTTATTTAAATAATTAACATTAAACAATCACATGTCTGGCATTGTTTTTTATTTTTACGTTTAAAGCTATCAATTATTACATGCCTTGTTAGCTCAGTGCGTAGAGCTGTTGGCTGCAAATCTGTCGGTCAAGGTTGAAATCCCGGCAAGACAAAAAAAATTATAAATGAACTTTTTTGTAATTTTATTTTGGGGAAATCTCTTTTCGGGCCACATTTTATGGTTTTATCAACTTTTTGACAACTTTCGAAATTTTGTTTACCCACCCGACGAAAAAAGTTTGTATATACACAGTAAAAAATTTTCGTGTTTTTAGAAGCAGGATATAACAAATGCGCTGATGTAAGTGCTTAATATTACATAATACTGAGAAGCAGCAAAAGAAACGAATAATTTTCGTACAAATATAAACAAACAATAATTTTGAGCTTACTGTTTTCCCTAACACGGATGCAGGTTGTAAGCAGCTTACCCTAATCCCTTATAAGGATGCAGGTTGTAATGCAGAAAGTTTCATATCGTGGATTATAAATGATCTGTAAAAATTTTCCAGAGTGATTTCCGATTGTGTTTGGTATTTTCGTGTATGAAATTAAAAATAATTAGTCATTTAACTGTTTCTGAAGAGCTAGCATGTGGAGCGGTAAAAAAAATAAAATGATGATATTCAAAATTTTAACAAGAAAAAATTAATATCTGTAGAATTTTATGTAAAATAAATTATGTATGTTAATATTATTACTTTTAATTGTAATAATGTAGACATGAAATATGATTTTACTGAAAGCCATGAAATCACAGCTTATTGTAAGCGCGTAAAATCCGCGATTATTTTGCCCAGAAGTAATGCTTCCAAGTGGGAATTCGCCATATAAAAATCATAGCATATGTAAGCAGGTTTATAAGGGATTCTTTTGGGCTTACTCCCTTACAAACCTGCTTGCATGTAAGCAGCGTTAATACTGGGTAGAGAGTTTGTATTATTGATATAATTACATATGAGGCCATATGTAACGATATATATTTACATCTCCAATTTTTAAGCCATATATAATATAATTTTTAAGTCATATATCGTCATCATATATCGTTGTATGTCATGCACACAGAGAAAAATTTAGCTATTTGCCAACTGAAATTCGGGTACTGTGACTCAAAATCGGTTAATTCGAATTTCAGTCGGTTGGTAAAACTGAACATTTGTTTTCACAACAAAATTCGGTGAATTCAACTGAATTTTAGTTGCAACACTTAAAATATTCAGAAATCTAATGTTAATATCGTTGTACTAACTGAATTTATAAGTTGTTAACCTTAATATACACTTTTAATTCGGTTGGTACTTTATTTCTCTGTGTGTGTTACATATAAGTGGATCTTTTATATCTCATCATATATAATAGTGAGATCATATATACTTCCATATATAAATATATATAAGTATATATGATACAATAAAACCAACCAAATTCTTTCACTTTTATATATAATAATATATAGCTAATAAAATACGGAGGTTGAAGTAAAAACAACATAAAAATAATCTCGATGTATATAAAAACAAAAAAACAAAAAATATTACTTGAGCCAGGGTAAAAGCCATCAACCAAAACTTATAAAACTTCATTTATAACTTTTTTGGTCTTGCCGGGATTTCAACCTTGATCGACAGATTTGCAACCGACAGCTGTACCCACTGAGCTAACAAGACATAATAATTGATAGTTTTAAATGTAAATAATTGGTAAGTGCTGGGTAATAATTGGTTGATAAAATATGCTGACATTGGCATAAAGTTTGCTGGTAACAACTTGCCAACATTGAAGGAACACAAAAAAAAGTTGGTCTTAAAAGAGCTTTTCCCAGAAAGAAAAAAATCAATTTTATATTAAAAAAATATTAAAAGGTACGAAAAAAATCACAAACAGTTATGCCTGAAACCGGGATCGAATCCGAAACCTTCTGACTGCAAACTTTTTTAACAAAGCATAAACATTTTAGAAAATAAATGCTCTAACAGTGGTTAGACTTTCGACCCGTTGACAGTTTCTGACTGGTTAGCACTTTGAAATAAATGGTTGCTTCTTCCGTTCACAATTATTAACCGAAAGTTAATTGGAAATACGAATAACTGTATAATAGGATTGTTTTTTAGCTCCTATTACGTATAAGTGCCAGTACAGTATTTTTGCTTTAATAATCGATTATAGGTAATTCCTAATGAAATAACATTTTATCAAATAAAGTTTAATGGTTTTGACCGATTTCCAACCATTCTCTTTTCTGGGTGTAGTGAAAAACACGTAAAATCTAAAGATTTTAAGAAGTATGCACCTTAAATTTTTATGAACTTGAATTTTTTAAATGAAAAATGTCTAAAATTTAAAGTCCTTTAAGTTTAATGGATTGATGGAAGTAATAGAAGTTGAAGGTTTTACTTGAAAAATGATAAAAAATTGACAATTAAGAAAAGATGTACGAAAATTTGTTTTGAATTTGACTTTTTTTCAGAACTATTTTGCAGTAATATTTTCGTTTATTAAACACTTATTATCGTAAAGTAAAATCGGGCTTATTTAAAAAGAATTTGAGCTCTGACCAGTGTTGCCAAGTTAGGGGTTTAATCCTAGATTTAGAGGGTTTTTTAGTGGTTTAGCGGGTAACAATTTTTTAGGGGGAATTTAGGGGGTAAAAATCTGATAAAAAGAGATACAATTTTCGGTTAGATTATTATTTTTGTCAAATTTTTGGCATAATTTTAACAAGAATGTTGGTAAATTTTAAGTCTGCGCTGTTACAATAAAATTTCAGATTTTGACAATGAAAACAGTAAAACTCTAACGAAATTAGTGTATTTTAAAATTTGAAAAATTTTGAATTCAAAATTTGTAATTTAAAACATTTATAAAAAACTACATACATAAATATTACAACAACAAAACAAACAACACCAAAAATAAATTGTTAACTATACAAAATTTTAGTTTTATTCGATGTGAATTTTAGTTAATTGAAAATAGCATTTTACTCTGTAAAATTAGCAAAATCTTTTACTAAATATTTGTAGACTCAAAATAGCAAACAAAAACTGTAATATTAACAATATGTCTGATATGTGTATTTAACTCAAATTTAGTAGAATGCAAATAACAGGTTATTTAGAATGCAAATAACAGGTTATTTAGAATGCAAATAAACAACAGAATTTTTTTGCTAAAAAATTGTAGATTGTTGATTTCATAAGGGCAGACTTTTATATTCATAAAAAAACTAAAAATTTCACATTTTTTAATGATTTTTTGTCTACTAATATTTAGTAAATGTTTTTGCTGATTTTAGCACACTATTTTGTTACATTCAATTAACTAAAATTTAGCTCAAATATAACTAATTATTTGTAAATTCAATAGATTTATATTAGCTATTCTTATATTACTATTATTTAGTAAAAAATTCTGCTAATTTTAGCGGTTTTTTCTGCAAGCACATTTTTCACTAATTTTTAGTAGCTTTTTTTTTGCTATTTTTACAGGTTTATTTCTATGAGTGTTTTTATTATGATGAAAAAATACAATAATTGCAAATGTGTTTAAAAACTTTCAGAGGTCTTCTCACATTTTCATTTATAACTTTTAAACTCCTTGACTTATTTTACTCATTTTCAATACCACAATGCTTAAGACCATGACAAACCTTTTGAGTACACATCAGCTTCCCCGACAGCCTAGTAGGGACGTGTAAAACATTTCAACAGATAGACTGACATGGCTTAATCGACTCCGATATTGATACGGATCAAGATTATATAGATAGTGGTGTCCCAGATTTTTTTTTTTCGTTACGTTACAAACGAAATGACAAAGTCATATATACCCACCTGAACTATGGGATGGAAGGTCTAAAAAGTCCAATTGTCCCACTGTACTCCGGCAAGACCGGGTACATACAAATAGCTAGTATTTTTAAATCTTTGTCAAATATAAATGTGAAACAACAGGTTCAATAATTGGCTAATAAACAAGAACAAGATTGGCGTAGCTCCAAACAACCAATTGTATGCACTGAAAATAATAAGTCGGAAATTTAACAGAAATTTCTTTAGATTTTCGACATAAAAATTTTTGTATTAAAATATAGTAAGTCTAGAAAAAAAAAATTAAATTCTGTAAAGAATTTTTTAGATTTGGAATTTTTTTTTTTTTAATTCAACAAATTTTTCTTTCCATTAACTGGCATAACATTTGTTAAAACAATTCATAAAATGTGAAATGTAAGTAAGTAAGGTCTTTTAAATAATATGTTGAGATGTTGTCTAGTATTTCATAATCATAAAGCAACTTCAAGAAAATTGGAAAAATTTGAGTAAAATTTTTTCCTCCCCGGTCAATATTGTCAATTACTGCCTTTTAAAATGTATTGGCATAAAATGACGCTGTTAAATTTAGAAGCAGCGTGGCTTCCAACATGCGCTTTAAAAAAAAAACTATCATTTGGCACACTCTATTGGCATCTCTCATTTATATTTGATAATATAGGAAGGTATGCCCCATAGTCTAGTCTTTATAAAAAATTCCCATGGCATCTAAAATTGTATTTAAATGTTTCTTTTGATATTTATTTTAAAAAACGAACAAAAAAAGGCTAAAAAAAACTAGTATAATTTGGCATTTAAAAATTTGATTACCCGAGTAAAAATAATATTATATAATCTTGAATAATTTTAAATTGTTTCGTACAATTTAATATAGTTAAGTTTGGCATCATGTAATATATAGTAAGCTACAATTTTACTTGAAAGTGTAGTTTTTCGTAAAACGGCATATTTAATTGTATCTTACAATATGTTATACCATATGTTATACCATATGTTATTAGACGGTGGATACATAATTGGATTGTCAGAATTAAATTAATATATGGGATTAATCAAAACTATGTATTGCCCCAGGTAAAAAAAAATGGCTTGACCATAATATCTAGTCCCCTATATTCGATTTTAAAAAATTATTTTCACTGGATTGAATCGTATTAAATTATATCAAACTCAATGTAATATAATGCATTTATATACAATACGATCAAATTATATTTCAATTAGATATAAATAAGGCTACAACAAATTTGATCATCATATATTTTTTGTATCATTGTTGCATCATATTATTTTTTTTTAATCGGGTATATTTAAAGCGCAATTAAATATTGAAAAGATTTTATTAAGAACATAGCAGCAAAATCTATAGACTAAGAAAAAAAAAACACAAAACAGGTTCAATGATCATAATATATTGCTAAAATTGGCTAGACTGATAAAATTCGTTAACTCGTTATTGACACAGTGTTTCTTTTTCAATCCAGTAACACGGCTATATTTTTGAAATGGATAGAAAGTTTTTTAAAATCCTTAAAATTATTCAACACCTTGACTACAATAGGCAATAAAAATTTTTTTTTTAAAGATTATTTTCCAGATTTGCCAAATAATTATTTAAAAAAAAAAAAAAATTAGTTTTTTTTAATGGGACCTTTTATAAAAATTTTCATCTTAAAATATATTTATATATATATTTATGTGGTTATGTATGATGTCATTCGAGGCCACATTTATTATATGTTTCTTATGTTTAAACATATATAACGATATATTATTATATATTGACCTTTATAAAATCAGATATTAAGCATATATGATATACATAACAAGATATGATACATATATAATAATATATTCTCATATATAACATAATATGTAATCATATACGGTGACATATAAGCTATATAATTTAAGATATAATAATATAATAATGTCTTGTCAAAAATATGTGATATAAGATATGCTTATATATGGTGCCATATGTATAATGCAATTCAAGATATAAGTATATATGACATTAAATGATGTAAGATATAATTACCCGAGTAAAAAAAATTATATATATATATTCTTTAATATAAAAAATGTGATCATATAAATAGCATATAAATCAATATGTGTTTGTATATAATATTTTCAAAATGTTTTACCAAAAAAATTCGTGTATAAGCACATCCAATCACGTATAAAAAAAATACTATTCTAAATTTTATATACGATAATACATGGTTAATAAATTTGATTAAATTGTTATAAAATTAGATATAACCCAATACATAATTATATATAATACAAACATCAAAAACGTATTCATTTTAGACATACTTATATATAATCAAAAACTGAAAAAATTTGTTGAGTCAGTTTTTATGTGACTATATATAATTCAAAAATCGCAAAATATTTTACGAAAATAGTTTACAATTTCGCGAAATCGATTTCCATTACAAATAACAAACCCTCCAGCAAAATGTTAAGAACAGATTACCTATGAACATGTTCTAGAACAGCTTCTTTACCACCGGTTATATGGAACCGTTTCTAGAACAGGTTCCTGGGAGTCAAATTGTAAGGTTTCAGTGTCCCCGAACTAGTGCTATAACTGGTTCTAGAATTGGTTCTAAAGCAACTTGTTCTAGTTTGAAGGTAAAGAACTTATGGCAAATAGGAGAAACTGCATATAAAAGAATCGGTTGTAAAACAAAAATTATGAGCTATTATGATACGGTATAAGTTGTTCTGCAACCTGTTATTTAGATTTTACTGTGCAATTTTAATATTGACAAACATTTTTTTTTAATTAAATTAAAATTAACAATTTCTTTTAAAGCAAAAATTTGATGTCGTAAAAAAATTTTAATTAAAATTTATGTTATTTACAAATTTCAATCATACATTTTGTGTTTTGAACACGTTTAATGGAGGTCAAATATATGTAACTTAATATCTTTTAGTTTAATTATATTTGTATCTAATTATATTTAATTGTATCTAATATAATATAATTAGATGTAATTATATCAGGATAAAACTCGGATAGAATTGGATAGTTTTTTATTAAATTATATCTATTCAAATATAATTAGATCCAAAGTGATACAATTTAATAGAACCATTTTTGAAATCAAATTTATCCTCTTATATTTGTGAAAAATATCTCATAATTTTATATAAACTTGTTTACTCGGGTATGTAAGATTCCATATATGACACAAGATTAACAATTTAGTTTGAGATATGATTATATATGGTTCAACATCATTACTTTTTTTTATGCATATAAGATATAATTATATATTGTTATATATAACACCATACATAATTATATATGTGCAGATGTCTAAATTATTGTTGGGTAAAATTTTTTTAAGCTTTATTAAAAATAATATATGTTCTGGGATTTAAGTAAATCTTATTTAATATCAAAAAAAAAACTCATTGGATATTCCAAAAATTACAGCTCTTTTTGGATTTATTTAGATACAAGTAGATCTAAATTAATCAAATGGAATATTTTATAATCCAGTAGGATCTTAAATTAGATATTTTTGGATACCCCAATTTTGAGATCAATTTTGATCTTATTTAATGTAGTAATACATTTGATGGATCTAATCGGATATTACTGGATACCCCAATTTTGGGATAAACTTGGATAATAATAAATATCGATCTATATCAAATGAGATCTTATTTTGTATTTGTGATGTAACTTTTTTTGATCGGGAATTTTAAAAACCTAATATTTGATATTTTTAATTTATAGCGAGCTTTCAACCTCCGTATATTTAAAAAAATAAAGCAAATCAAACATATTAGCTAGGTTGATACTAGTATTTTGATCTGGTTAAAGATCTCATCAGAACCCGAAGTTTTAGAAATGCTAGAGCCTCCAAAAACCCTATGAATCATGTATTGTGCTCCATGTTTGGGTCGTTTCCTAACAAGCACCATGACGTTACTAAGATTATAGATTATATCAGAAGGCACTATGCACCGCGACCAATGTAGGTATTTTGTGCTGCCTAAGGTTACCTACAGATTCAAGCTACCTATAAAGCCAATTATCCTATTAGGCAAAATGTTCGCGATGTCGGAAGGCGAAATGTAGCGATCACCTAGAAACCTAAGTCTCCTATCACTAAGCCTGGGACATTCGCAGAGAACATGCTCCAAGGTCTCAGACACCATCTCGCAAAACCTACACAAATCCGTGTCCGATTGACCCTTCTTGTGCAGATGGTATCTGAGATTAGTGTCCAGTTAAGTACGACGCCAGGGTCCTCAACCCCCCCCCCCCCCCCCTTTCAAGCGACAAGAGTCGCTTCGACCCCCTACTGGAGAAAGGGTTCAATCTTTTAGCCTGGCGCTGACCAGGAGAGTTTTCCCAGTAACCAGAGAATTCAGACTCTCTCCATGCCCTGAGCCTTTCCTAACATACCCCACAGGTATTCCACAGAATGGTTCAGGACCAATAAAGGGCTTTCGGGCCCCGCGGTTGGCAAGACTATCTGCCCTCTCGTTGCCCTCATGCCCCTCATGACCAGGAATCCACCCCAAGGTTAGAGAGTTGCCTCTACCGAGCATATTGAGAGTCTGTATGCATTCCATGACCAACCCGGACGACACCTTATAAGCCATTAAGGCCCTCAGTGCAGCCTGACTGTCAGAAAGAATGTAGATGCGAGATCTGCGAGTTCCCCTTTGCAGGCATTCCCCTGCACAGACACAGATGGCCCAAATCTCCGCCTGAAAAATGGACGGATATTTTCCCATAGGTAAGGCACGCTGGAAGCGTGCCTTACTAAGATCCACTCCGGTGACACTTTGTCCGCAACCTTAGAAATCGGGTCATCTATTAGGATTCGCGCGATCCTCATGTGACCCCTTAGGTCGCTCCCCCTCATGCCACCGAATTCACTAAGTCTAGAGGAACCCATACTGGCAACCTCCATTACAGAAATATGCAATGGCGGGATCCCCAGCATAACCCCCAAGGCATCCGTCGGGCAAGTTCCCCGGCCCCTGTAATGCCAACACACGCAAGACGGAAGATTATCTTAAGAGCATCCGTTGCCTTACTCTGTTCAACTTTTGGCCATCATGCAAGGGCAGCATAGGTGATCCTCGGTTTAACAATAGTATTGAACGACCAGTAGACCATTTGTGGCCTTAGGCCCCATGTTCTCCCGAAAAGCCTCTGGCAGGCATAATATGCCCTGGTGGCCTTCTTGGAGACGTGGTCAAGATGTTCGTTCCAGGTAAGGGAGCTATCAAGAGTCACTCTAAGATACTTAACACTGCTAGAGAAGCCAACCGTTACGCCCTCAACGACCGGCATAGACAGGTTAAGTTTTCTCCTTCTCGTGAATGGTACCAGGATTGTCTTCGACGGATTGACAGACAATCCCTTTTCCCGGCACCACGAAAGAGTGAAGTTCAGAGCCTGTTGCATACGCTCGGAGATGGTCCTGTCATCCCAGCCCACAACAGAAATGACAAGAGCATCGGCGTATCCATAGGTCCTGAAACCCAAGTCGTTCAGACCCTCGAGTAATTCATCAATGAACAGTGTCCATAGTAAAGGCGACAAAACGCCACCCTGAGGATACCCTCTGGTCGCATTCACGGTCCTACAAGTAGTCCCTATTCCGAACGTGATTATCCTAGAGCGGAGCATCTCCAATGTCCAATTATTTATGATTGGAGGAATGCTCTTCCTAGCCATGGATACCCTAATCGCATCGTAGGACGTGTTGTCAAAAGCGCCCTGTATATCAATAAATGTACAAAGGGCAATGTTCTTTGCCTCCAGTGCCCGTTCTATTGTTGTGACAACATGATGGATAGCAGTTACGGTAGACTAACCCCGTTGATACGCGAACTGTAGCTCATGTATCAGCTTTCGTCTGAGGTAAGTGTCCCTAATATACTGATCCAAGACATTCTCCATTGTCTTGAGGAGAAACGAGCTCAGGCTAATTGGTCTGAAGGCCTAAGGTAGCTGCTCAGACTTTTTCCCCGCCTTCGGTAGAAAGACCACTCTAACCTCCCTCCAGGGTCTCGGTACATGTCCGAATAATAGACTCGATCTAAATATCCTACTAAACTTTGAAGACCAAAAATTTTCTATTTATATATATAAAAAAATTGTTTTTACTCTGGCTAAAGTAATATTTTTTACAGTTTTATTAGTTTTTTGTTTTTATATTGTATTATTTTATATTTTTGATTGTTATGGGCGATGAGAAAATATGAAAATATACTTCTTTGCTACAAACTGGTTCATCGGTTGAATGTAATTTTTGAAAATGTGACCCATCGGACCATGGTATTTTAAATGTAGTCTAATGATATTTTCAAATGCAAGTCTACAAAAATATTCCAAAATGTATGCTATTTTCACTCAAAACATAAATAATGGATTGTTTTTAATAATATACTACCATTCTCATAAAAATTGTGTAAGGGTTGTCATATGACAATTTTAATAAATTGTCAAAAATCATCATGTTTTTCGTAAAAATTTAAAAATCGACTAACCTGAAAAAAATTTTTTTATATATTTTGAGTTTAAAATTTGTTTACAGAATTATACAAAATTAAAAACTATAAAATATCTTTAACCGTCTAGGATTTAAATCCTGTCAAAGTATATACTATGTTTGCTAATATTTTCGCTAGAGGGCGCAAAAGTACAAATTTTTCTTTATAAAGCTTGGTTTCATTTATCTGCAAAAGTTTGGTTGAAAAATGTCCAGACGTGTCCTTAATGAGTTAACAAAAACTTGACAACAAGTTAGTAACTTTAACTATTGCCAACAAGTTTTCAGATTTAAGTATAGTACCTACGTCACTCTATATAGCAACAAGTTATATGTTTAAGACAAAAGTAGTTGACCTTAGGACAAAACTTGAAGATACGATATTTTAATGTAAAAGAATTTTGAACTCAAACGAAGAAGAAGAAGGAAAATAATGATAACCGAATATAAAAAAAAATTAAATTAATAGAGGCAAGCTAACAACAAAATTCGTTTTTTTTTAATATTACGACTCATTTACTACACGCGCCTTTATAATTCAAATTCACTTACACAATCACAAAAATAAATTAATAGCACTCATATGTATTCAAAGAGAGGGGCTCGTTTCGTGTAGTAGTTGTCTGATTGGTGCACAGAATTTATAGGAAGCTTTTAAAGCTTTTTCTTTTTAGTTTTTAGGCAAAACCAACAATGAATGCTGTGTGATACGTACAAATGTAAAAGATACATGTGTGTAGGTAAAATATAATGTTTATGAAAAAAAAAAAATATTAATGAAATTGTTTACCTCTCCCCATAATGCGAATACTACTCGTAATTAACACTTCTGTCCTGTTTAAAATGATACACCATCTGTTGTATTTGTGTTGTCAAAATGACCCAAATTTTAAATCGTAATATAACATAGGTTAAAAAGGCATAATTCTTTAATTCAATTTTGTATAATGAATGAAATTTTCATTCTCAAATTTCATTCCGAAAAAAGCATTCCTAATGAATGAATTCCTTGCTTAATTCTTAAAAGCTTTAAATAATATGAATGAATTCTATTTTAAATGAATTTTATTTTTAATGAATTATATTTTGGATGAATTCTATTTTGAATGAATTCTTTCTTGAATGATTCAAAATGTTCTTAATTCATTTCGTAAAAGGGTGAATGAAGAAAGATTTGCTTTCATTCATTTAGTCAAATGATTAACGAAAGCCGCCATAATTTAACTGAAATATTTACATAAAACAAAAGCAAGTTACTTAAATCAGTCTAAAACAAAAGAAAAACTCGTTTTATGCTTTGTTATTGCGTGTGTGTTACGTTTTTATTTGTACTTTGAAGTCAAACTTCTTTGTATTAAATGAATGATACTAAAATTTCTTAATTCAATTAGTTAAATGTTGAATGAACATATTATTGAATTCATTCAAGTTAGGAATTCATTCAATACCAATGGAAACTTTTAAATGAAGTTAGTGAATGAATTCTTAGGAAATGGAATAACGGAATGACATATAAGCATTTTTTAATTCTGAATTAAACTTTTTGTGAATTAAGCTCAACTCGAATTAATTCTTTCGAAGCTCTGTAATATTAATTAATTGTTTTCTTTCACAATTACAAATTTAAGGACACTTTTCAAGTGATAATAGTAAAAAATAGTAACATTAAAAAGAAAACAGTTATCAATTCTCAGGATTTTAAAAAACTTGACACAAAATTTTTGTTGGTTTTGTACTAAAGGGAATTTAATAACTAATCTGGGATTTTGATGACAAGTAACCAAAAACTTATATTCCAATTTTTGGCTTCCACGGATTGCCACAAGATTAAATATAGTCATCACAATTGTGAAATCTTCAGCAAAATAAGCCGCTTATTAAATGATGAAAAACAATTTCTTCTCCAATTTTAAAAATGTTTTACACACATCGAATGTTCTTAGCAAACTTAAAAAAAAATGTATTTAAACTTTATTAAAATCTCCTATAGTTTATATGTATATCGGAGTTATACTGTCGCTGGAGTGGTTGCGGGGTGCTGATTTGGGGAAACTGATTGACTACTTGAAGGATACTTAATTCTTCAGATAGGCCGGAGCGTTTTCGTGCCCAAATGGAAAAGCGTACAACATGCCGATCTTCCGGCATAGCTATATGTCATCCTACGGATGATCATGAAATCACCCTTCTTCTTGTCAACCTAACCTAAATATATGGGAGTAAATAGTCGCTTGCTGAAAACGTGATTTTTCTACAGATAAAAAATTGTAACATGTGGACTATGACATACATTGTTAATCGAAGCAAACTTAGTTGTAAAAAAATAAAAAAACACACAGAGAAAAGTTTAAACTATTTGCCAACTGAAATTCGGTTATTATGACTCAGATTCGGTTATTAATAATTTAAGATGGTTGGCACAACTAAACATTTGTTGTCACAACAAAGTTCAGTCAATTCAACTAAATTCTAGTCACAATACCCAAAATATTCAGAAATCGAATGTAAATATTGTTGTGCTAACTGAATTCATAGGTTGTTATCATTAATATACACTTTTCAATTCGGTTGGCACTTTATTTCTCTGTGTGTATATATATATATAAATTACCCAAATACAACAGGTGGTGTATGTAAAAAATAAATTGTCGCCTACACACAGAGAAAAATTTAGCTATTTGCCAACTGAAATTTGGGTACTACTACTCAATTAGGTTATTACGAATTTTAGTCGGTTGGCACAACTTAACATTAGTTTTCACAACAAAGTTCGGTTAAATCAACTGAATTTTAGTTACAACAGTCAAAATATTCGGAAATCAAAAATAAATATAGTTGTACTAACTGAATTTATAAGTTGTTACCATTAATATACATTTTTCTATTCGGTTGACACTTTATTTTTCTGTGTGTGGAAAAAAATTGTATATTTTTTTGTAGTTTTTTTTTGCATAATTATAATATATTTGACGTAATTTATAATATAACCTATGCCAACCAAGTAAATGGACAAAAGTCAAATATAAATTAAATGCTTGGACGGTATAATAAAAACGAGTGTTACCTAATTTCCTTAAGAAAAAAGTACCACGTAGCCCAATATATTCCATATTCAAACGGGTTGAAAACGGAATGGCATCAACCGTCCTAAAAAATGTACAGCAGCTGAGCTTGTTAAATTGAACAAAGCTTAGGTTAATCAAATTGTGGCATCAAATCGTAATTTGGCCAGAAAATTTCGAGTTTACAAGGAAAAAATCGCACAAATGAACGTGATACACTACCAGAGGAAGGCAGTACCAAAATATAGTAAAAAAAACAATTGGCAGAAATACCAAAATATAACGAATAACTGAGAAAAAAATTCATGAAAAAAAATTTCAACTAATTTTGAATGATAAAAAATACTTTTCTTTTGCTTGAAACCACGGAAATATTAATTCTGGATTTGATTCTAATGGCCAGAGCGAAGTATGAACCAAAAGTACTAGAGTGCGCAGCCATTTCGGCAAAAGGTATATCACAACTTGAAATGCAGGCTTCAAAAGCAATGGCTGTAAACGCGGATGTTTACATTAATAAATGTTTACTCAAACAGGTAAAATTTGTCAGAGATAGACACTATAAAGACGGCATATTATTTTGACAAGCTGGCATTATGGCAAAAAGACGTTAAAATGGCTTAATGCCAAAACATACCTTTTGTACCGAAATACGAAAATCATCTAAAGTCTAATTGAGGATTTTTGGAGTCTTTTACGCTAAAAAGTGTACGAAGAAAATGGTTGGGAAGCCAAATGCACTAAAGAGTTGAATAAAAAAAACTTAAAAGCGGTGTAAAAAAATTGACATGAATGTTGTCCAAAACATGATTATAGGTATCAAGTATAAAATGCGCCAAATAGAAGATCGCGGTCCGTTGGCTCTCTACAAAAAGTGAATTTATAATTTATAGTCTATACTGTGTTATAAATAAAACTACTTTTTCAAAAAATATAATTAGTTTTTTTTTAATTACAAGCATTTTAAAATTGTCCATTTACTAAATTGACATAGGTTAAAAATGACATTTACTCTATACAAATAGTTTAAAGTATATAATATTAACTTTGTTTTTTTGAAATTGGCTCATTTTGACCCAAACAGGACCGAAGAGTTAAATAAATATGAAATTTTAAACACGTTTTATGACCATTTTAAAATAGTTAAATTATAATTGAACATATGACCGATCATTGGGATAGTACTGAAATTAGTTAAAATTAGTTAAAATGCGTACAAACAAGAGTCTGTTAAACGGGTTCCAATCCAGTTAAACAAAATTGTTTTGTTGTTGTCGTTTAAATCTGTGAATTAGCTAAAGTTATTAGTTATCTCATTTTATCTTTTCCGTATTTGATTTAATTTTTCAAGCTTATATTTAGTAGTTCGTAATTCTAAAATTTACTAATTTGCCAGTTAATTTAAACCACAATTGTTTTCAAAAAATTACATTTTTGTGCCTGAGCTATCAGTCTCACTTGTAGATAGCGTTACTTTCCCTAATTTTATTTTATTAATCATAAAATAGGCTATATCTCGGAAACTAAGCTAGATAGAGGAAAATGGACCAAAAATCGTCAGTAGTAGTCTTTATTAACCACCTACACTCCCACCAATTAATATGGACCTGCCTCAACTCTGATCCGGTGAATCCCAAAATTTGTATTTTAAGCGAAATTTTAGCTAAAAACTCCGTTGATTTAGCTTAATTCTTAGCTAATTTGCCAAGTATTGTCAATATATTTAACAGTCTAGGTCAGGGCTGGCAAAACTATGACACGCGTGTCAGTAAGTAGTGGAATGTGGGCGGGTTTTCGGTGGCACACGCCATTTTCTTGAATATTTTGAAACATCTTAATTTTATAAATAAAATTCTATTAAAAAAGTTATCAGAGGCTAAAATATTTATTTACAATATTAAAATATGTGCTTTAAACGGAAAATGGTAAAATTGTTCAGGAAGGTTCTAAATCGCCTTTCGAAATGATAAAGAAAAAGTTTTAAAAAAGTATTTTTTACATAATTTTAGGGAAAATAAATCGAAAATTTGTTTTACAGAATCAAAGTTCCACAAGCTTTTCGGGAAATAAGTAGTATAGCTTTTTTAAACATTTGTATCATTAAAGTATCAAAATTCCCCTCAAAATGTGTAATAACCAGAGCAACCATGGTTGCTAACTAACTTTTGTAAAATTTATTTCAATTCGTAAGAAAAAGGTAGATAAAAGATTTGTTATACCGAAATCGCTAGTCTAACATCTGAATGTTCAAATTTGCAGAAATGGTTTGAATGAAATTGAAAAAAAAAATTAAGAATGCTAAAAGATTATAGTTGACCTTTATTGTGGTTGGATGATGGGTTTTGTTTGGCTCGATATCGATCATAAAGTTTAAAAAATTAAAACACAAATTTTTGTATGTTTTGATTTTTAATAGATTTTTAATTTTTCAATATTTCTAACAGCTTTGCTGTTCATCGTCAGGAAAAAAAAGTAAGCTGCTTTAATAGCAGCTTTGAAAAGCGTTGTTACTTCAGTTAAAAAAAAAAGAAAGTAGAGATGTAAGGACGCTATTCATATCCGAGATTTATCAACAGAAGATGAACAGCGAAGTTGTTGCGTTAATGGCAGTCTAAATTTAATAATAAAAGAAAATAAAATTGTTAAACAATTTTCCAATTTTGTAAAAGAATTTAAGATTTAAAAATGTGTGCTTCTGAAAAGCTGTTCTTAGAATTAGCAGTTTAAATGGTTAAAAGCTATATTATTATTATGAAAGTTTAAACCACATAAAAGTGTTAAAAATCATTTATTGTTACAACGTTAGCCCGTTAGAATTTGAAATGTGAATTGCATTATTGTCTTTTATTTATTTAGACGATTTTTTGACGATTTTTCAAAATATTTTGACGATTTTTTTGTGGAAAATTGGACGATTTTATGCTTAATAAACCTTGTTCCATTGTGTTATCGATTAACATAACTGTTGTTTTCAAAAGTTTCTTGTCTACCTTTAATATTTTTGTGCTTAACTCACATTCCATGTTAAGCTTTATCTGAAAACCACACACCTAATTTTCATTTCTTTATCAAGGTCATGGAGGAGCGTTTTTATGGCATTTTTCGTCATAAATATTTATAAAGGAATTTTTATTTTTGTTAATATGCGTTCTATTTGCAAAAGTGAACCAAAAACACATGATCAGTAGTAGTCAAATAATGTATGATGAAATAAAATGAGAACAAAAAAATACAAATAAATAAGCACACATAAACCAACCACCTACACACAATGTCGAGTCAAATTTAAATTTCCACAGGCCATAATGTGTATGACATACACACATTTTGTATTTAGTTCAAAGCTCGTACGTATCGTCACCCAAAACTGAAAAAAGACCTACCTAACAAGATACTTTAATGTATTTAGAGTTGTCAAACCCGGTTTCCGAATTATTCTATAAACCGTTTTTTTTCGGTTTCTTAAACCCGGTTTTTTGAAAAAGTGCGGTTTCGAGTTATTGGAGAAATAATTCGGCATTTTCAAATATTTTTTAATTTGAAAATTTCAGAAAAAAAATAGATTTTTTTTACATCTCAATTTATAATGCTAGAACAGGGGTGGCAAGACTTTTTTATTGCGTGACACAAATAGACAAATTTTTTGTAAAAATATGTCGCGTTCCACCTTAAGATTATTTATCTTTTAAAATTACTTTTTGTATGAACGCTTTTAATGTCATATTTATATTAAGTTTTTAGATATAGTTTTATTGCAGACTGCTTTTCACTTTTGTCCCATTTTCTGTTACTTTTTCATTTCTCTGATTATGAGATTTTTTTCCTTGATTTTATTTCAATCCATAATGAAAAGAAATTTTGCCAAAACGTCTTCTGAGGATGGAAGAATGGAAAACTCCCGAAATAGATCTATCAACACATTTCTGAAAATGGTCAATTAATAAATTTGAAAACAAAAACTGTGTAGATTATTTGTTAGGACAATATCCTAATAAAGGAATATAGAGTATGGCCTCGAAATTGAATAACTTTCATTTTCATAGCACATTTAAATTTCGAAAAAACTATTTTTTTTTTTAATAAAAATTATTTCAAACTTTTGTCAATAATCTTTTATATTTATCAATAACACGGTGTTAAATTAAAAAAATTAATATACTTTTTAAAATGACCTAGTGTACACTCAAAAAAATAAGTTAGTAGAAAAGTTAGTAAAACGTCTTGTAAATCAGATATACTATTTTTCAGCAAATTTTTTGCTAAAATTATGTTTTCGACTAAAATTTTAGTTTTACTTATTCTGAACTTAACTGTTTTGAACTTATGTTTTACTAACATTTTACAAATGTTTTACTAATTTATTTTGTTAAAAAAAAATGTGCTGATTAGCACATTAATAGTGTGGGCTACAACCAGATTGAAAGATATACGCAGAATGAATTAGTAGTGAATTAGGTGTAATAGTAGGTCAAGATGTTGTAGAGACGAGGAAAATGATACTAAAAAGTACAACTCTAGTGAGACATATACAAAATCAACCATGAAAGATTTTTGTATCTGTTTTTAATACATAAAACAAAATTGCGGAATGAAATAACTTTAAAAAATTAAAAAAAAATTGGGAAATTGTAAATATTTTGGATAATACTTCCACATGAGTGTGAAAAACGTATAAACATATATATAAAGGGTCCGCCAAATAACTTTTTTTTTTTTTTTGAACTCCTGAACCAATTGGACTTTGTATGGCGTCATACCAAGGTCTTTATGCAAAATTCGTCTCAATGATGTCTCCGAAATGTTCAATTGTTGAGAACGACGGTGAATTGATGTTGATGGCGCTTCACGCACACTTTCTGCCACAGCAGCAATATTCTCGGGTGTACGCACTGTTTTTGGCTTTTCACGCTTTGGTTTATCGATGAGGATGCCAGTTTCTTTCACTTTTTTCACAAGATAACGAACATACGGACCATATTCGTTCAGCGGAAGGATAAAACTAATTATGTCAATCAGACATGAGCTAAGTGTTACCATTCACGAAATAAGCACTAGTTGAAAAAAAACGTTAGATGGCGGACCCTTATATATATTTAGAAAGCTTAATTATTCGTCTTTCTAAAACTGTTCAAAATCGGTTTTCAAATCGGTTCAAAACTGACTTAGTTAAAAATAGTTTAGTCCTTGGAGTCTTGAAAAAACGTTTTTTACGATAACTTTTTGAGGGTGTATTCAATTCTGAAAATTGAAAAGTGATTTACTCAACCAGGCTTACAACCTACACTAATATAAAGTATATTTTCACTGTGACACTGTGTAATCTGAACACCAATCCATTATTTATGAAATACAATTATTGCATTTCAGAATAATGGATTGGTGTTCAGATTTATGAATTGTATTTCATGCTAATTCAATTTAATATTTATCAGTTATATTTAAGAAATTATCAATTGATATTCATACTTATCAATAATATTTTAAAAATTATCAATTGTTTTTTATATTTATTTTAAAATGTATTATCGAATGAAAATTAGAAGTTATTAACAATCCATCCTATAATATATTTAGAACATATTTTTAACTCTGAAATAAAATTATTAATTATATTTCAGAAAATCCTATTTGTGTTTCAGAAACTATTGCAATCAATTGTTTATTAGAAATTATCAATTGTATTTTTTAACTGATAATTTTTTTTTTTAGAGTTTTTAATTATAATTGAACATCAGAGGTTATAAATAATCCATTCTATAATATATTTAGAATATATACTTAGCTTTGAAATATACTTCATAATTTCTGAAAAAGTATTATAAATTCTTGAAAAAATTATTGAGAACCAACAAAATACAATTAATAATTTCTGAAATACAATTGATATTTTTTAAAATATAATTGACTATTTCTGAAATACAATTGGAATCTTCCTGAAAAACAATTGATAATTTTTAAAATTCAATTGATCATTTCTGCAACACAATTGTTAAATCTCAAATAAAATTGATGATTTCTGAAAAACCATTAATAAATCTTATTAGTTTTTTACAGTTTTATTAGCTTTTTGTTTTTATATACATCGAGTTTATTTTTATGTTATTTTCAATTTATAACGAGCTTTCAACCTCCGTATATTTACAAAAATAAAGCAAATCAAACATATTAGCTAGGTTGATACTAGTATTTCGATCTGGCTAAAGATCACATCAGAACCCGAAGTTTTAGAATTTTCTAAAATACAATTGATAATTTCTAAAATGAATTAAAACTTCTGAAAAGCAATTTCAAATGGTGTATTTATATTCCGAAATACTTCCGTACATCTAATATTTAAAATTTGTGGTACCTCGATGAATTTGCGGTACCTCCTGAAAAACGTTTTGTTGGTTATTAATCGTAATTTTGTAAAAAAAAAAAAAAAAGTGTAGTTTTTGACACTTTTTTAAACATTTTAAAATGTGATCGGTTTAAAGTTCACATTTTGTATCGATAATAAATATTTAAAACTCTAACGACGCCGCGTGTTATTAAAAAAATGCATGTCACAGTGAAAATGGTCCACTTGAGCTTATACTAAATAAAGTAAAGATTTTTATTATATTTTTTATTTTTAATATTTTGTTGGATATCCTTTCTGAAGAATGACTGATCTAAGTCGATTTGGAACAGATTCTACCAGCTTTTTTGTATATTCCGGACATATATTTTCCCACTCCTCCAAAAGTGCATTTTTTAGTCATTTTTGTTTGAAATTTGATGTTTTCGTATTTCAATTTTCAGTTTCTGCCACAAATTTTCAATAATATTTAAATCTGGTGATTGGGGGGTGTTTTGATAAGTCTAGGGCAATTATACAGCAGCCATCCGTTTACAATTCCAGCCGTATGTTTTGGATCATTATCCTGATAGAAATGAAAAATGTCTTTTATGCCGAGTTTTTCAGCACTTTGCTTAAGATTGTTTTTCAAAATATTTAAATATTGGAATTTTTCAACGAAGTGAAATTTACCAACACCAGCAGCCGAACAAGCACACCAGACCATCACATGCCCACCACCATGTTTAACTTTGGATGGATTCATCTCCTGATAAGGTTTTCTCCAGACATTTACTATGCCATCTGACCCAAAAACGTTATATTTGCTCTCATCTGTGAATAAGACATTCTTCCAGAACGAAAAATCTTTCCCAGCGTAGCTGTGAGCGAACTGCAATCGAATTTGTTTATTCTTACGTCTTACAAAGAGCTTCTTGCGTGCAATTCTGCCGTCTCGGCGTTACAGCTTATATTAAAGTCTTTTTCAGTTTCCCGTAGTTTTGGTGCACTTAACCTTGATTGGTTCACGATCCACATTTCTTGAAGTTAGGTAAAAAGATTTCTAGGGCTAATTTTCGGCTTATTTATAACTCGTCCTTCATTTTTATACCGGTGAATGATGTTTTCAACTGTTGTGAGAGTTTTGTTAACAATTTGCGCGATTTCTCTTTGACTTTTTCCATTTTTATAGTGTTCAATAATTACATTTCGCAGCTCGAGAGTGGCGACCCATCTTCAAACTTTAAAATAAACAACTGAGGGAATCGATTTAAACCGTGTTTGGTTTAAAGTATGTGTTATAAAAAAAATTATAGAACAAAACAAAATAAGAACATGGAAATGTACCGTTATATTTCGCAGTTCTGCAATGTGGACCATTTTCACTGTGACATGAATTTTTCTCTTATTCCGCTTAATGTCGAACTTTGTTTAAACTATTACTTTTTTATGTATTTATTTTAAAGTACAGTAAACTAACTAATTATGTCTCTTTTGCTTAAATTTTTTTTTAATTTCCTTAACTTTTTACACTTTGAAGTTTTTTGTGACAGGTGGACCATTTCACTGTGAGCCACTGTAGTTCACTTTCATTGATCTAGTTCTTTCTTCTCGTTCAATCGCCATTTTTTTTTTTAGTTTTTCATAATGTTATATTGGTCAAAGGTATGTTTGTCAATTCTGAATATAATGAATGCAAATCAGAAAAGACAATTTAAAAATGAGATAGATCGTGAAGGAAATGAAATAAAATAACAACTCGAAAAACTGCTATGAAGATTTGCACCCACCAATTGCGATAAAAGGGATTAAATCTTTCGATTTTTTTGTTGAATTTTATCCACTATTTATTTTTTAATATCATTTTTAATTCCACATTTAATCCATTTATCCATTTAGATGACCCTCAACCTTAGCCAAATATATTTTTACTACTTTAAATTTGTTCAAAATAAGTTCAGTCGAAAAGGCCATGAATTAAATTATCACTATATTGTAAATTTACATAAGTTCAATTTATAGCTGTATTATTATTTTTTTTCTCCTGCTATAATTAAACAATTTTTTTAAATTTACGATGACCCAATCTTTTAGATTCACCCAAGATTCATTTTATTTTGAAAATAACTAACAGGGTTCTTCGGAGAAAATATCTGTTAGTTTTAAATGTCAACATTTAAATTTTTTAAAAGTTGCAAAAAAAATTTCTGAAATTAGAGTATCGACACAATGCAAAGGTCCCAAGTTTTTTCTATGCAATTTGACTTTTGATTTGACACCGATTTCCGTGAGATATAAAACTGACCGGAATTTCTTATACTCTTGTTTTTGTACACAAATTGTTTTACTAATGTTAAAACATTTTCATAAAATTATATACTAATGTGAAACAAAAACAAAAAATAACACTACTCAACGGCAAAAAAACCTGACTGAAACACATTTTAATACACCTATGAACTCGGAACCCATATCTGGCAAATAAATTTCAAATTTGCAGTTTTTGAAATAACGCTGTTTTTTATATTTACATCATTCGCCCCATTTTCCGTACATTTTGCATAATTTTTCGAAATTTTATTGCAAAATCATGAAATTTTTTTACGAATATAAATCTACACAAAATTATATTTAATTTGATATTATTTAATACAATTATATCTGGTAAAATTTTGGATTCAATAGTATATAATTTGAAGGAATTTAATCCCATATGATACACTTAGCTACAATTGTATTCACTATTTTTCGGATTAAATTGTATCGGATTAGTTATTGATTCTATATAATTAGATATGCTACCATATCATTTGTTTTAATCAGGATGAGTGAAATTAACTTTTTCAGGCATTTTATTTTTGTTTTTTATTTTTACAAAATTTCAATTTAGATTTGAAATTAATTGCAAAACATAGACCATAGACCATTTTAATACTTTTTGTCAGTTTAATTTATTTTTTTTTACTAAATAAATTTACCATTTCTTGTACACCAACAAATGTGTCAAGTAAAACCATTGTTATTTCACAGCGTTAAACAAAATTAAGAACTTGACTTTGTGATCAACATTAATAAACTGAACGCAGAAATGTTGAGTTGGAAATATTAGGGATAGGATATTCTATGTAGAGCATGTCAATAAACTTAATAAACCATAAAAATGCATTAAAACAAAAACAACAAAAAAAAACTCATCAAGTTCATAAATGAAAATGGACCCAAGGGATGAGACACTGACTTGTATCTGCAAACACAGATATAATGTTTGTATGTACTATAAAAACAAAAGACTAAACATGTTAGATGGTTATTCACTATTTTAATGTGTATTCAATTGATGGAAAAATTTGTTTAATAAAGCTGTCAAATCATAAAAACAAAACAAAAAAAAAAAACATCACATCACATACACCACCATTAACATTAATATAGAATGTTTGCTTTTTTTTTGTAAATTATATTTTATACATGTTTGAAGAATACCTTTAAAAAACTTTCCTCACTTAATCATGAGTAGTTTTTAGCACAATACTAGATATTTTGTTGTAAGAAAAATGTATGAAAAGTAAAAAAAAAAAAATATTTACAGGAAAACGACATACTAGAGCTTTTTTATAAAAAGTTTTAAAACTAAGAAAAAAAAACACATGAAACATCAAAATTTTAACAGAAAAAAAAAGAAAACAAAAATTAAAAATGGTACTTACAGTAGAATGCCGCCAAAATTTAATTAAATCATGTATATCCGAAGAAGGCGCTAATAATAGAAAATCACGCCATTCATTAAAGCTAATATTTAAGCTGCCATCTTGATCCATTCTGCAAAAAATATTTAAAAAAAAATTAATTCATTAAAACATAAATACAGATTGAAATTAATCATCATATTAACCTTGATAATAAATGCCTAGCCTCTTCTTTATCTACTTCAATGCCCAAATCTTTAAATGCTGATATCAACTCCTCCAAATCGACTTTGCCTTTAAAGAGAATCAATTTGGAATATTATGTTTTTTTTTATTTTTATGTTGATGCTATATCATTTACCATCTCGATTTTTGTCCAAGTGAGAAAATTGCAAACGTAAATTTTTCTCATGTTCCCGTACATAATGTACAAATTCAGCAAGCCCCACATCACCACTCTGTGTTTGATCAGAGTGTTCCAAAAATTTCTGAAAATTAAAGAAATCAAATTAATACAAATAAATTACAATTGAGTTCAATATTATATGGAGGTTTTAAAAACTTCGACACACCTTTCAGATAAAGGTCTTTGAAATTTCATTGAGCTTGGTATATATACATATATATTAGGGCGGGTCGATTTAAAAATCGCTCAACGTTCAAGGAAAATCGTATTCTAGGGATCAAAATAAGAAACTTTACCGAAGGAACCATACCTCTAAACGAATTCTGATGTCCCAAATTTTGAAAAAGCCCACTTTGATATTTCAGAAAGTAGGAGGAATCTCTCCAGGATTATGGGAGCTACTTCTTCTCCGGGAGACGCGCTAGCAGATTAATGCATAAATCGTCATTTTAAGTGACCGTTAAGGGGTTAAAATTTAAGTTGAAAGAGAGCCTTTTTAACCGTGTTTTTATAACAAAATGTACAAATCTCGGGATAGAGATAGATAGAGAATACGTTTTTATATATACTTTAGGGACACGGCCAAAATTGTCCCCGAAATATGCGGTGTATCGAACCAACTGTCCTCATCTTATACGCTAGATGTATGAAAGGCGCGAAAACTTTGCGGACAGTCCCAAAGTAAGCAAATGTCCCTAAACTATGCGGAGGAACGAATAAATGTCGCTAGAGTATGCGCTGTGCATACATGTTCTCCTATATATATGTATATATATTCTCCCTAATATATATATATATATTCTCCTAGTTAATGTGGAAGTTTAAGTATTTTTTCTTTTTACAAAATTCTTTATAGATCGCTAAAAGTTGGGTGTTCTTATCAAATTTGTAAAAAAAAAAAAAAAAAACACAATGTTTGAATTATCATAACTTTTGAACACGTCAACCGAAAATTAAAATGTTGGTGTCATTTTAAAGATCAAATCCTCTTCTTTACACAGTGTTTCATAAAATTTATTTATTTATTAATTTTTTTCGCAAAAAGGATAGCGAAATTAACAAAATGTTCCTAATTCTCGAATATCGCAAAAAAAACATAATTATTCTGAAATTTATTTTGCAATTAATTCAAAGCATCACTTCCCGGGTTTCCCGGGAAACGAAGCATTTTCTGTTCACACTCTCTCGGGAATTTGGTTCGGGAATCCCGGTATTTTAAAGTATATATTTTCAAACAAAAAAGTTAAATAAAACATAATTTTTATTTTTAATAAAAATTATATCAAACTTATATAAAAGACGAAGTACGGTCTTGTGTACTACTCCCCCTGTACATTTTGGTTGTAAACAAATGTACAAATAAATAGCAAAAAAAAAAAAAACAAAAAACGGTATTGAATATCTACCAATGGTAGACCTTACACACAAAAACAAGTTTTAAATTTATTTTTTGATCAATGGTGATAATCTTTAACTTCGAGCTCATATATAAACTAGTTTATATAAATGCTTGATGTTTTTCATGTGATTGTTACCTCTTTCAAAACGTGTTCTGATGATGGGAACCTAGAAATTCTCGAAATAGATCAATCAACACATTCCTGAAAGTGGTCAATTAATAAATTTGAAAACAAAAAACTCTATAGATTATTTCTTAGGACAATATTTAAATACAGAAATATAGAGTATGGCCTCGAACTTGAATAATTTTCATTTCATTGCACAATTAAAGGTCGAAAAAAACATAATTTTTATTTTAATAAAAATTATATCAAACTTGTAAAAAAGTTAAATATTTAACAATTCTTGGGCAACGGAAGCGACATTCGCACACTTTAGTTGAGCAAAAAACAATAAAGGAATGGAAAGATGCGGTATATGTATATCCTCAGTGTATTGAAGCATGGAAGAGTACTAAATTTGAGGATAAACATTGTTCAGAATCAATAATGTAGTAAAAAGATATAAGCAATATCAGCGAGAAACGGAGGCGAAAACTATAGAAGTTATTTTTATGCACTTATAGAAATTTGTGAAAAAAAAATTTTGTGAATGTGGAACTTAAGGTGAAAGAACAAATTTTTATGTGTAGATTTATGAAATATGAAAATTTTCTTTTAATTTTTTAAAATTGGGTAAAGTTTCAAATACGGGACGCGACAAGCGGACGCGTAATAATAATGATTTAACTTTAATTAAAAAAACCTAAAAAAACCATAACATAAAGTTAACTTCAATAACAATAGTAAAGTAAAGTAAAACAAGTGGAAGCATTAAAGTCCGATGTGCCGAAATTTGGTATAAAAAGATTAAATTCGGCTGTGCCGAATTTTTGCATACCCTCCATCTCATTGTTTGAATTAACCAGAGAAAGTACAAACAATATATATATCTATATTCTTTGTATCAATTATCGTTATAAGCGAACTGCACTGTATATAAATACAGATAAAGATTTACACAATTTAATACATATGGATTGTGTCTTTGCTATAAAAAAATCGTTCGATATTCAGGCGCTGAAAATCGCTATGTTTAACTTATATGATATTAAATATATATTTGAATTGGGAGTTAAAATCCAATTAATATTCTTTCAAGAATCCAATTGCAATTGATGGAAACGTCCAATTCGGAAAATTGGTCAATAGCGCCATTTATTAGTTATAAAGGGATAGGTTTAAAGGGACAGTAATAAGAAAAAAATTGTTTTAAAAATAATAAATATATTGTGAATTAGTAATTAAATTTAATATCTAATTGTAGTTGAGAAAAGACCTAATTGGATGAATAACTAGCTCCACCTTTTAAATTGTGAAGGAAGTTTATAAAAAAAAATAATAGAAAAAAATATTCTTAGGAAAAAAACTTTGTTTTGTAAATGAAACGAATTTAGTAGAAAAAAATCTAACACTCGATTAACGAGGGTTATGTGGTCAAAAATAAACTCAGTTTATTGCAATAATTAAATGCAGTTTGCTTATAACACTTGAAATAGGGGCAAAGCACAAATCGATGTCTCAAAGTAATCAATATTTGTAGAAAATAATATTATCCGTACATGAAATATTTACATATAATGTAGCACTGAAATAATTATTTTTCTATAAAACAAAACGCGTGATTTTAGTAGAAAAAAGCCACAAAATAGGTTTTTAGCAATGTAACGAAAATGAAATTGTATAAAATACAAAAACACTTTAATTTTAGCGAAAAATATACCGATTTGATCTAAACAATTAGGAATATTATAATTTAATAATATTAATAAAAACTTTAAATGTTTTTCATCTTATTTTTGACTGAAACACAAATTAGTGCTCAAAATTATTCTGCAGGTTTGCTCTCAATGAAGGAAGTTTTTTTTTTGGAATAATAGTTGGTTTTAAAATCAGTAGTGACAATTTACAGAATTCACAAAAACTGTGGAAAGAGTTGAGAAATCGTTTGCATGCACTGACAGGAATTTAATATTACATTTTAAGCAAAAGTTATGCTTTTTTCACATGGACTTTTAAAAAAACATTTCGGGTGATTACGTAGAAACTTTTGAACTGTTTTGTAAATACTACATTTACATAGTTTAAGTGGTAATCGTTTCAGTTACATATATTCAGTCGAATTTGACAGAAATAAAGGGAAATGCAAATTGAAATATATATGAAATCTGTGGATATAAGAAGTTCGTTATATAAGACATCATTTGTATAGAGGCTTGTTGACGAGACAAACAATTTAAATACAATGAATTCTTTATAACAAAGATCCATTTTGCAATTTTTATTGTTATTGAATTTCAAAGGGAAACTAGTGTTTTAGTTGAATTTAGGGTTTAAACAGCATACGCGAATTAAAAAAAAGGTTTATAAAAAATGCGCTTGACATACATAATGAAATAATTATTAAATACCCGTTTACATTACAACACCCGTGTTTATACTATACATCAGTCAAACGGAAAGTGTGATAATATTAAGTGTGTCAAAAAATTAAAAAAGAAAATATTTTGTGTGTTAAGAGTGTTTTCGAGACACAAAAAAATTAAAGAAACTGGTATTTTTTTCAAATTATATAAATCAAAAAATAGATCCGGAGACAAATTAATATGTTTTTGCTGATATAGGTATTAAACTTTTGTCAAAAATTCGTAAATTTTTGGAAGCAAAAGTCGTCCAATAGTCATTTAGTTATTGTGGGTATTAAATATCGTCAAAATGACTATAAATCGTCAAACCTGGCAACACTGCATGTGATTGCTTCTAATGCATACATACCATACCAGTTATAAAAACCTTCATATACACATACAGGGTGGCTGATGCATATTGCTACAATAAGAAATTCAAATAACTTTTTTTTTTCAATACATACAAATATTTATTTTTTTTACATTCGAAAAGCCATACATCTTTGTTAGTATTTTTAATGGCTTTTAAGAAACAATTTAATTAAAATAACTAACACGCCTGATGACATCAAATGCAAGCGAAATTCCATGCAAATTACAGAGAAAATTCCAAGCTAAGGGGCAAGTCTACTGCGTTCAATTGCTTGTTATTTGATTTTTTTAAAGGAGAGAAATGAAAATCCTTAACCAGAACTGTCCGTATTGACTGTCTGGTGATACATATATGAGCAAAAATATTCCATGTCGAAAACTCTAGAATTGACACTTATTGCAGCAACTATGGCAACAATTGTTTCTTACATTCGAACTGAGAAATTTTGAATTAAAAGGCGTCCTAATGATTGTCCCACGATTGACAAATAGTTTACGAGCCCAATCTGCTCGGAAGAGTGCCGCCTAATGTGACCGTTAAGTTTGTTTATGCGGAACGCCAGCCTCCAAAGCATTGTAGTGGCGCACAATCATAATGTTACTTTCATTACCCCATTCATTTTCCTTAAATTGAAAGACGAATCAATGAACCAAAAAAAAAAATTGAACCGATTAATAACTCAGAAAAAAAGGTATTACTTTTTTTGTAGTGACATTTATCAGCCACACTGTATTACAAAACAAAAAAAAAAAACAACAGTAATATTTTGTAGGTTTTTCCCAGATTTTTTTTTTTAAAGAATTACAAACAAAGTGTGTATACCCTCCGCACTATGGGATGGAGTATTATTTTTACAAACACGCTTGCGGAGGAGACATACATAATGAAATAATTATTAAATACCTATTACATTACGACATATATGTTTATACTATACATCACATAAATCAAACAAAAGTGTAATAAACGGCAATGTGCTGGATATCGAGTCGTTTCAAATAGCAAACTTTTTGAAAACGAATCATCTTCCTTAAGGGCCAACAAAAAATAAAAAGAAGATGCATAAGGGATGCCTGAGACCCTTCCAGAGTATTCCAGATAGTAAATTGTTATGGTTTTTTTTTTCAAAACTTGTCGGCGGTCCTTTTATCTTTTTTTTTTTTTCTTGTACACAACACAGAGATGATGAATTCCATTTTCAAAATAGTACTTTTATCCCCAACAGTACTAAACAAATTAACAAACAAAATCGTCATGAAAATTAATTTATTATTTAGTTAAGAGCTTGTTCACAACAACAGTTAAAACTAAAAGCGCAACTGTACACTCTGTATGGGAAATTTTAGTAAAAATTGTATGGGAAAATAGATTTGCTTTAAGCTTTTATTGAGAACAGCATCTAAAACAAAACTTAGCCGATGTTGTTTAAGTGTAAGTGAGACCTGCTTTTTTTACAAGGTTTTTTTATCGTAAATTTAAATTTTTTTTTTGACATTCCGTTTTGTTTTTTAAAATGAATTTTGCCAAAAGATTTAGCTTAAAATAGAATTAATTCTCTTATGACGAAGTTTTAATCAGCAGTCTAGCGGATTTTTTCTATTCATACAAAATGTATGGGGAAATAATTTCGTTATTAGTTTTATCTCTTATTGGGAGTGTTTTCATAAACAAAAATTTTTAAATCAAGTAGTCAAGTGGTCATAAGAGTACCATGGTACTTTTCAATACTACAACAAAAAGTACTATAGAACCAACTTTATCATCCCTTACACGACATGCGAATGTTTTTTTGAAAACATGTCATTAAAATCTAGGGCTGCCATATTAAATTATTGCAATAATTTTGCAACTAAATCAATAGTTTTTATGTGTTTATTTTTAATAAACAATTAAAAACATATTTGCTATTTATTTTTATATACATTCTAATTGTTAATTTGTTGTTATGTTGTTATTAAATAAAAAAAAATGCAAAAAAAAACTTGACCTATTGAAGTTTGTGAACTTCGGTAACTCTGGATTTTTCGAACATCATTATAAAAGAAGAAGACTTTAAGTAAATTTGCACAAAAAAAAGTGTTATTTTCAGAAATATTTTTTAAGACAGTTTTTTAATAAAAGTTAATAATAAATTATTTAAGGGGCATGATAAAAAAATTAATTTACATTGTTCATGCTCAGTTCAAAGTGTTTTTGTAATTGTTAGACTAAAACTTTGTTAAAAAAAATGCATTTTATTTCATTGCCACAGATTTATGTAAAAATACATGAAATATGAAGAGAATTTTAAAAGTCTTGTTTTAAATTGAAGAAGCTATTAAAAGATTGCTTTTTGACTTAAAATAAATAAAAAACATTTCAAATTTTTATACTAATTGTTTTTTATTATTTAACAAACCTTTCTAGGAAAAAATCTACATTCTATTTACTTTCGACAAAGTACAACTGCTCGATTTAAAACGAGCAAAAAAATTGCGATATCGGAATCTGGCACACCTAATTTTGTAAACTCGTTTTACTTTTGGCGGTTTCGTTTTCTGGCACATACACGAAAATTAAGTTTGTCAAAAAAGAAAGAAACTGGTATTTTTTCAAATTATATAAATCGATAATAATACAAATCGAAAAAAAGATCCAGTGACAAATAAATATGTTTTGCTGATATATTAAACTTTTGGCAAAAATTCGTAATTTTGTTGGCAGCAAAAATCATATAATCATCATTTAGTTATTTTGGGTATTAAATATCTTCAAAATGACGATAAATCGTCAAACCTGGCAACACTGCATGCGATTGCTACTAACCACACATACATACATACCATTTATAAAACCTACATAGATACAGGGTGGCTAATAAATATTGCTATATTAAGAAATCAAATAACTTTTTTTCAATACATACAAATATTTTTTATTCTTTCATTTGAAAAGCAATACATTTTAGTTAGATTACCCCAATCGTTCATTTTCCTTAAATTGAAAGACGAAGCAATGAAACAAAAAATAAAAAAAATGGAACCGATTAATAACTCAGAAAAAAAGTTATTGCGGTTTTGTTTTGTAGTTGCATGTATTAGCGACCCTGTATTACAAAAGAAAAAAACAACAACAATATTTTGTGGTTTTTTTGTGTTTGTGCGTGTTGATTATGACCACGGATGGTAACCGATTCTATATGGTTATTGGTCTGGTTAACGATATTTTCTTTTATTTCGGTAACGTTATTTTAGGGGTAACTATATTTCAGTTATTTCGGGTTGCGGGCTTTTAGCGTTAACGGTATTTTATTTATTTCGTTAGCGGTATTTTAGATATAAAATAACGTTACATTTTAGTTATTTCGGTAACTTTATTTTAGGGAAAAGATTTTTTAGTTATTTTGGTAGCGGCATTTTAAGGGTAACGTTAATTTAGTTATTCAGGTAATGTTAATGCACACCACAATTTTTAGCCCCATTATGCCCGAGTTTTAATGACTTTCTAGTTTATGATCATACTTTGGGAAAATATATATATTTAAAGAAGTTTTTTTTCAGATATTGGTAGATTATTTCGGTAACGGTATTTTTATGGTATTGCTATTTTAATTATATCGGTAACGGTATTTTACGGATAACGGTATTTCAATTATTTCGGTAACGGTATTTTTAAGATATTGATTTTTTAATTATATCGGTAACGGTATTTTACGGATAACGGTATTTCAATTATTTCGGTAACGGTATTTTGGGATAAACGATAGTCAGTGGAAGGGGTTTGAGTCGGAGACAGTATTTTAGCGATATTGACTGCCATCCCTGATTGCGTATATTCTTGTGTATAAGCATTGAATGTACGTATGTATGTATGATGAAATAAATAGAATATTTTAAAATTTGATTCAAAATTTTAAGAGGTATTCCCACATTTTCACTCATAACTTTTTAACGCGTTAACCGATTTTGATCATTTCACTAGCAAACTGCTCATGATATCAACAAACAATTTGCCTGAAAATTAGCAACACCTCTTCTGTATTGGCGGAGTATTTGTATTAACACAGACAGACGGACAGACGGACAGACGGACATGGCTATATCGACTTCTCTATTCATGCTGATCAAGAATATATATAGTTTATGGGGTCCCAGATTTTTTTTAAAAGAATTACAAACATTTGACAAAGTGATATATACCCTCCTGCACTATGGGATGGAGAGTATAAAAAGTAATAACAAAAATGAAATAGAAATAAAGTTCCATATTCTCAGTTAGGTACTTTAGGATATATAATAGTTAATAAAGTTGGATTTTCTTAGTTAATTTTAATTATATATTTTAATGAATAAGAGGTCCGAACAACCTCAATGCTTTCCTTTCGAAATAAGAAAACCAATGCAGGCTTTTAATCCCTTTAATATTTGGAACATTCTGCCACAGATCAGCCAGTTCAGATGAAGAACCCTCAATTTGTTTTATATATAAGTTGATCTTTTTATCTCATCATATATAATTGATATAGCTATATATCAGAACAGATATACTTCCATGTATAATTATATATAAGTACATATAAAACAGTAAAACCAAACAATTATATAATTTTTATATATTGTATCACATTTAATTGAAGATCTTATTGTAATAACTTGATAACCCACTTGTACTGTTTATGGATTTTCGCTATTTTCTATACATCCATTGATTAATATTTGATAGAAGTCTTGCTTAAACACTTATTATGCTCTTGCCTAGAGCATAAACTCATGCAAAAGTCATATTTTTTTGCATTTTTCCGACCTTTAAAGAGCGAAAACAAACTTGCAATAAAATGTGGTTATCAGTTTTTACAATAAGCCCTTTAATTTGGCATCAATAAATGTGTTAAAATTAAAAAGATAAATCGATAACTTTTGTATAAAATAGAAATTCACAAAAATATATCACTTTTAAATATAATTATCAGAGAAGACAAAAAATCCAAATAAATAATATTTTATAAGTAAAAAAAAAAAAAAAAATGAAAGTCAGAAAATCTTAAAATAAGCAATTAAAAGCCCAAAGGTAAA
>CM037853.1:16586908-16776324 GCA_021234595.1 Delia radicum | reverse complement strand
ATTTAGTTTATAAATACATATTAAATTTAAATATTTTATATTGTCTTTTTTTTAATTAATAGACAATTGTTTTCACAAGCCGGTGACAACGCAAAAATTAAGTTGTTTTAATACTCAATTTTGTTATCTGTATGAAAAACAGATACAAAAATCTTCCATGGTTGATTTTTTGTTATATCTTATTAGAGTTGCACTTTTTAGTATAATTTTTCTCTTCTCTACTACATCTTGACATGCCGCGACATCTGCTTCATTCTGCGCATATCTTTCAATTTGGTTGTCGTCCACACTATTAATGTGCTTATCAGAACAATTTTTTTAGCAAAATAAATTAGTAAATCATTAGTTTAATATTAGTAAAACATTAGTTCAAAACAGTTAAGTGCTGAATAAGTATAACAAAAATTTTAGCCTAAAACAGAATTTTAGCAAAAAATTTGCTAACAAATAGTATACCTGATTAACAAGACGTTTTACTAACTTTTCCACTAACTTTTTTTTTTTGAGTGTAGTAAAATGCACAAAACTTTATTTATTTTACGAAAGTGTTTGTTATTTTGACAAAAATTTCATATTCCTTCGCATGAATTATTATGAGTGCGGAATTTAAATTCACTTTACATTATATCAATTTTTATATGATGGTTTGACAAAGTTAGCTAATAGACGTTTTTCTAACTCTTACATACATTTACTTTTTGAGTGTGCTTCCAAAAGTATTTGTATGTACAAATGTTATTTGCATTTTGATCAGTTCTAATTATCATAATAAACTGCAGTATAACTACGAGAGCATACTTTAAAAGAATTAATTCTTTAACCAAATTTTGTAAGATGAATCATCCTTTAGGAATTAACGAGTTCATGTTCTCTAGACCGTTTTTATATTGCATATTCCCCAGCATAAGTATTTTTTATAAAGTCTATCTGATTTAAGGAAATATTGCCCTAAAATAACCAGAAAAACAATATGGAACACTTTCTTATAGTATCGTTATAGTAGGCAAAATAGGCCAGGTTAAACTTTTAAAAACGTTTATATTTTTAATTATTTTATTTTTAGCTTATAAATTTAATATATAAATTTGCAGATAAGTGTAAGACAAAAAATGTTATGTAAAAAATTCCGCGAAAAAATGTTGAGTTTCAATCAACCGATAAATTGTTTAGCGTTTTTTAAATAATAAATTGTCATTACTTGCACAAAGAAATCAAAATTTAAATAACTTCGAATTAGAAAACTGTCTACAATAGGATGTCCCTTAAAAACCAGTTGTTGATTTTCGTGCATTCAACCGAAAATGGCCCATTTTTGAAAAAAAAAGTGTATTTGTTTCGGTGGCCAACATTAATTTGAATGCAATTATCATTTTTAAATGGCAGTTTTTTAATTACCATCTTCAAAAAATACTGAAAGAAAAAAAAATAATTTAAACTTTCTTCTCTTTGCATTATTCAATATTATGTAGGCAGAGTCGGGTAAAGTAGGACATCCTAATTTTAAGCATGTTTTTTTTATTTTTAGGAAAAATACACCTTCCGGGTGTTAATTATGATGTTATCAAGTTTTTCATTTGCAATTTTAGTTTATTCTGTGCTTGTATATTGCTTTTTGAGAACAAGTGGTAAAAATATAATAAAAAAGTAAAATTTTTTACTTTTAAATTTTAAAAAATTAAAACCAAAAGTTTATAATAACAAATAAAAAAGTTTTAAGACTGCTTCTGTTTTCCATCAAATATATTTAAAATTTTCATTGTTTATTTATCATTTGATATACAAACGCATTTTGCAAACAATTAAATATTGCTAATTTGGTGGTTTATTATTCTTAGGTTAATGTAGGACACATTATGTGGGATCTGCCTGGAACCGCACTTGGCCCACCCCTGCTTATCCCCTAAAAGTTTTGATGTAAAGATTTAATTTAGTGTGGTCAAATTGCAAACAAATATACGTTCAGGTAGACAAACTAAAGCAAAAGACAAGGACACACATCATGAGAAATCGTTTATGTTTCCTTTTCTCATATTATTATTATGGGCCAAAAATATCTAATTAATCGATTGTTTGAATATCAATGGCAGTTTAAACAATTTTTTTAATTGATTCAATTAAAAAATTTATTGAATTTTCTAATATATCCATACAGTGTTGACAACATGTAAACAAAATTTTTAAAAATTTGGCAAACTATTTTTTTTTTATTTTATTTAGATTAAATAATCAAACAAAGGTTTAATTATATCAATATATTATTTAATTTGTAAATAAAAAAGAAAAAAAATCGCAAATGATTAACTTTTAATAAGTTTAATAGTTTACCGATTCCAAATACACGCAAAATCGTAGTTATTTCACTAGAGTTTGCAACACTCTTTTTGTTGAGATATTCGTGTACGCACGAAAACTTAATTTAGTTTCGTGTTTTATCTGTGGTAATAAAAGTGCATATGTGGATTTAAATAAACCTTATCGAAAAAGGACAATTAAGCTATTTTTTTTGTAAATAAATAAATTTTCAATAAGTATAAGTGTCATTAAACTATCATTTTAAAGTTGTGTGCGATTTTTTTAAGAAAGCAATTCAATTACAAGAAAAAGTTCAAGACAAGACAAGCAAAACAAAAATTTTGTGTTAACTTTTATTTGTTTTCTTATAATACATTTTTATATTAAAAAGCTTTAATTTTATTATAAATAAAATGTCAATTTTAGTGGGCGTTGTGGTGTAATGGTTAGCGCGTTGGACTGTTACACGGATGGTCCCGGGTTCGATTCCCGGTGACGACAACATCAATTTAGAAAAATAATATGTATGAGTTTTATATCACTTATATGTATCGCTACACCCACCTTCGGTGTTCCCATTGCACTTAACCCCACCGAAGTTAAAAAAAAAAAAAAAAAAAACTACCATTGATTTCTTCTCAAGTTTCAATTAAAGTTTCAATCAATTTAACTAAACTTTTTAATTGGGGTTGTAAAGAAAAACAATAACTCTTTTAATTGATATTATTATTATTTTAATTGAAACTGTCTGCAAATTTTTTTAGTTAATACTATCATTGTAGTGGTAGGTGCAAAATCAATTAAAATACTAATTAATTCAATAAACATTTTAATTGAAAGCCGTTTTTAGTTTTTTCTGTGTATGTAATACTTTGTTAATTTTTTTTTCTCTTCGTTTCTAGAATTATGTATGGCATTTGTCTTGTTTTAAAAGATGCCATCATTTATACAACCATTTATGTAAGTAGTTGAAAGATAATTTTGTAACATAATTTATATATTTAATATTTCTATATGTTTTCAGATATTACATTAATTCATGTTGTCAATGTGGGAGTATGAATATTTTTATAAATTTTATAACGTGTTGTAAATTATTTTTAAAGGAATCACAAAAAAAAAATTTTTTTTTTAATTATATTTATAAAAAGAATTCATTCTTTCAAACTCATGATCATTATAAGTCGTCTTCAATAGCAACAAAAAAAAAACAAAAATCTATTATGGAAATACAACAACATATTTATTATTATGCTGGAAGTATGTAAAACGATAAAAACAAGGAATGTAATAAGAACATCGTCCTCATCATCATATAAATTTATATATAAAATCTGTATCAGCAACAGCTCATCAGTAACTTCCTTTGACAAGGATGCTGTTATATATTATTTACTGATGTTCAATAGGCTGTCCCTTAAAAATATATTTGTCATTACATCCCCCAGTTTTATTACAAAGGGTTCCAAATGGAAGAAATCAATTATTGTTTTTTTTTTTGGCATTTTATAAAAATTGCTTATTTTGTAAAAAAAAATTAACAAAACTTTAATGTTTTCATCAAAGTTTGCATAATTTTCGTAAAAATATCGCTTTAATTTGAAAAGGCTTTACTTTTATTTATTTAATCCTTAGTGGCCTGAGGACAAAAACGACCCATGAAACTTAATTTTAATTATGACTACAAGTTTGTAAAGTTTTAAATTGATAAATAAACAAATATCCACTTAATAAAAATAATTTTATTTAACTTGATCCATATAGGGTTAATATTAACAGTTTTGGCCAAAAAAAAGAACCACTAGGAAATTTAAAGGATAACACAATTCATAATTTCCCGAAACATGACACTTACATTTTATTTCACTATGATTACTTCTTATTTTTATAAAAAATAATATTTAGGAGCAGGGGGACAAAAAACACATATGGAACTTAATTTAAATTATGACCACAAGAAGAGAATATAAAGCCTTTAAATGGTCCATATCAGTTTGATTTTTTCACTTTTCACCACAAAAAAAAAAAAACCCCCACCAGGAAATTTACAGAATGAAATCTTCCAGATTTTTATTAAATTCGGATATGTGATAGAGTGTATAAAACTAACGAACAAGCGCAATCCCTAATAGTCATAAAATTATTTGTAAGGGTTACTTTTGACCCCGCCTTTCTAACCCTTAAAAATAAGATTGGGGGTACCCTCTACCACGTATTCAAATTAAGGAAAACTCTGAAAAATAGTTTTCTGTAAATTTGGTAATGGCTCTTTTATAGTAAAACCTAAGCCCCGTATGAATCAAGTTATACAAAATAACAGTTTTTATCAAGTGGAAACATTATTTTTCGAAAATTATGAAAGGTGTTATTCTGTGAATTTCCTAGTGGGTCTTTTTGGCCAAAAGTGTAAAATTAACCCTGTATGGATCAAGTTACATAAAATAATAATTACAATTATTAATTTTAGTTATAATTGAAATTAAGTTTCATGTCTACTCTCTTCCCAGGCCACTATGGGTTAAAGATAAACGCAAAGATTTTCTAATCAAATTTAAGTGATATATTTCCGAAAATTATGCAAACTTTAATAAAAACATTCAAATTTTGTTCAATTTTTAACAAGTAAGCAATTTTACTAAAATCTCTCTCCAAACACAAACTTGAACTATAATTTTCCAATTTATTTATGTTTTCTTTAATATTAACTATTATATTTAAAAAAAATAGCACTCAACATCTTAGACATTTTAAAAAATCATTAAAATCTCTAATGCGAGTTAATGTTATCGGCCGACTTTCGGCACGGGTTAACGTTTTCCAAAAAAAAATAAAACAAATCGATAAATCGTTATATTAAGGGACATTCTACTGTGCATAAATGGATAAAAATAAGTGAAAATAAGGAAAACCAAGTAAAACATTCTTCAAGAATATTAAATTTTCATATTTCACTTGATAATGTATATATGTACAGTAAAACCTTTTAAAAGCGGACGACAAATAGACGATGAGATATGGAGATTGTCAGCTAGTTCAGAAAAAGAAATCCAAATTATTTAATTAGGGTAATGGTTTACAAATTTACCTCAGCTTAAAAATTATCTTTAATTGTGCTTTGCATTTAAAAATTTTAAATATTCCAAAAAAATATATACTGAAAGCAAAGGGTATAAACTGAATAGAGAAACTATGCTTCTCACGCCACAATCGAACTTGCAAAAAGAGAAAAATGCACAAGAAAACGACTTTATTAATTCACCAAACTTATTCTCGTTATTAGGAGATTTTACTGCAGTTGTAGAATACTACACCATTTCCAAGTTTATTTTGGAAAACATTAGTAGTAATACAATGCATTCACCTCGGTTCAGAGTTCCGAAACTTTTCAATCAAATCAAATCATACAGAATTTACTGTTTAAATAATGAATTTTACATGAAAATATTACTTTCTAGTTCCTATAGTTGGCATTACCCACTGATAACCGCATGGAGGTGATAGTACAAAATATATTGCCTTAAGGGTTTTCTCCTCCAGTGCGTCCAAAGCCAGGCTTTGCTGAGGAAAGTTTTTCTGCGTTATAGGCCTTCGGACGGGTTTAGGAGTTTTCTCCTATGTGATAGGCAGTTTTGTGGCTTTGCTGAGTAAAGTTTTTCTCCGTGGCAGCCCTTCGGCCCACCCAGTCCCAGTTTAGAAACGGTATTGACACGGCATTACTTTTCTCACTACCAGTAATGACAACAATTACTCTCTGCATTACTTTTACACAAATAAAAAGGACTTAATTATGCCATTATTTTAACACAAAAAATAACCCGTTACCCATAAATACATATATTTATAATTATTTTAAATATAAAGTAATGATCTTTTTTGAAAATATATTTTTAGATAAATTATTTTGTCAACTCTAGTAAGTACATATATAACTACTTATTTTTGATTTTTTTGTAAGCTGGAAAGTAATGACATTTTAAACTAATGTAGTTTTTGAGTGGAACAAGATATTACATTACTTTTTTTATTTAATCGAAAATATATTTGGTTTAATAACCATGCACCATGGTTGCAAAAACTGGACCTGCTTCGGACCAAGTTTGGAATTTCATATTTTCTAATGGGAATAACAAGCGTAAGCATGTTTTTATAGGTTTTTACTAGCAGATTAGAAATGTGTTAATTTTATAACAATCTGATAAAAAAAAAAACAAAAAAAAAACACTCAAAATTTTTGGAGCAAAAAGTACACTACTTTGGAAGAAAAGAAAAAAAATAAACAAGTCACATCCCACTAAGTTACTACAAAGCTCTTAAAAAGACATAAGCTTTAAAAAAAAAACACCACACTTTGAAAAAAAGTCATAAAAATTTAAAAAAAAAAAGTCAAAAAAATGTTCTTTTCCTTTTTTTGAAGATTGAGGAAGAAAAAAGCTCTCGAAAACATTTTGGTCACAATTTTCTGATTATAATAGGTAATTAGTTATATATTGACGAAAAGAGTTGACCGATCTCACTGAAATTTTCTTTTATAACTTTTCCCTAATACTCAACTTGGTGCAAGTTTCATCCCGATCCAAAGACATGGGTTTTAAAAGTCCGATCAGTTGAGATGAAATTCCCCGAAATTTTTTATTTTTTAATAACTATTGAAAATTAACTGTTTATTGCAAAAGTACTATTTTGGTAGTTGTTTATTATAAATGTAAAATAAGTGCTGCAAACAACTGTTACGAAAACACAGTAGTTCTATTTAGTTGTATTTTCGAATGTTTTGAAGTTTATGTTGAACTCATTTAGGAATAAAACAGATATAAGTGAATTGGGGACACTAAAATTTCGATTCCGTTGTTTTCCAAATCTAATTCGAACTAAACACGAAACTTTTCTGGGACACTGGATTATTGTTCTATTTTTCCACAAAGTTTGGTTTAAAAATGTACCAAAACGTAACGATTGTATTTTACGAAACAATTTTGGAAATGGTTTAGTTACATGTAAGTTCATTAGAATAGATTTGTCATTACACTCCCAGTTGTATTGCAAATGGAAGAAATCGATTTTTTGTTTGGAAAACGTTAACCCGTGCGGAATTTCGGTCGAAAAAGGAATATTTGCAAAAAAGTAAACATTAGTAAAAATTCCCAAAATTCGAAATTTTGTAAATTTTATTTATCATTTATTATTAAAATTATTCAGATATAGAATTCTGACTTCATCGGATATCATAACCCACTTTTGCCTGGAATCAAAAATGAACCACGAATTTGCTAAGGGTCATTCTTCAGAATATTGGCACACCTATCGGGTTCATGTCTTCCAATTTGCACAAAATTTTGAGCAAACATTCTCCTGGACCATATTAACATTTTTATTTCTAGTTTTTCCTAAATTCGTTGTAGTTTAAATTTGTGACTTTTTAGTAAAATACATGGTGTTCAAATTATCATCCCAGCTTACCCAGAAGTAGTTCTGGAAGGCATTATTTAATTACCGAGCTCTTCTGAAACAATTCCAGAAGGCATGATTTTTGTTCGCGATGTTCCACTTGGTATGTCTCTATGTAGCAGGTGAAAAGCGCTTCCCTTATGTGCTATAAGAAGCAATAAATCCACCCCTTTGTAGGAAGCGCTTTTTTTTGCGTATTGACAACATTAATGCTTTATTGTATGCATTCTTTACTGCTTCATTGTATGCATTATTTACTGCTTTCAAAAGAATGCATTCAGGGAAGCACAGCAAAATGCCTCTCCACACTCAAAAAAACTTGTTTCGGATTAAAGAAATTTTACTTAAATTGAGTAAAAAATAGGAATGATTTAGCTCCAAAGCCAAATTTTCTTAAAAAATGTATACTTTTTTCCTTAAATTTAGGATATAAAATTGTATTTATTTCTACCAAAAATAAGTATAAATATATTTGGGCATATTAAAATTGTCAGTAAAACAGAATGTATTTTTCTTTATTTTAAGTAAAATTGTCTTTAATATAATTAAAAATTTTATATTTTTTTGTAATAAATTGTAAAATTTCTTCAAAATATGTAAATCTTTCTTTGTTTTAAGGAAGTTTCATACTTCAATTGAGTATAATTTATCAAACAAGAGGAAAATACTTCCTATTAATACGCAAATGTTTGCAAGTTTTAAGGAAAAAATATACTCCAACTGAGTAAAATATATTTGGGTATAGTAAAATTGTCAGTAAAAGAGATTTTCTTTAATATATTTAAAAATTTTGTATTTTTTTGTAATAAAGTGTAAAATTTCTTCAAAGGAAGTACATTTTTTCTAAACAAAAGTAAAAATTTCTTTAAAATATGCAAAACTTTCTTTGTTTTAAGGAAGTTTCATACTTCAATTGAGTATATTTTATCAAACAAGAGGAAAATACTTCCTATAAATATGCAAATGTTTCCAAGTTTTAAGGAAAAAATATACTCCAACTGAGTAAATTTTAAGTTATAAGAGTAAAAAACTTCCTAAAAATATTCTACTTAAAGTTATTTATAGTATTTAAGAAAATATCTTTAATTTTAAGCTAATGTTTAATAAAAAAAAAATATTGTTGTTTTTGTTATATAATGGCTAGATTTAAAGAAAAACACCCTTAACTTAATGATAACCATCATTACCCCAATTATATAATTCTTTAATTTAAGGAAAACGTTTAATGATATTTTGTTAGTTTTTTTATTTTATTTTGAAATTATTTCATTTGAGGTAATATTTCATAAATTTAAGTAAATATCTCCTTAGACAAAAACTCTCTAATTTTTTCATATCCAATGTTATTTAAGGGCATGTATACTTAAATTAACGATACAACACTTACATTTTTATATATCCAACTTTATGATTTTTCATAATTTTAAAGAAAATGTCTTTACTTTAATGTCAACATTTACACACAACACATTTAAAAAATAAATTTAATGTTGTGACTACATTTAAAGAAATAATACCTTAACTTAATGTTAACACGAATTAAGCCAATTATATTATATTCTTATAATTGAGTAAACATTGCTTTAATATTCCTGCCTCATTTTATTTTATATAGTTTAAAGAAATTTTCTTTAAACTTCTATAATTTTAGCATTAAAAATTTTTAAACATATTTTTTGGTTAATGTGAGTAAATTTTTTTTATACTGAGTATGAAAAATGTAATTGGTTTAAATAAAATTCTGTGATTAATTTAAGTAAATCCAAAATTATGGACTGCAATCAAAGAAATTATGTCTTTTTATGTCCTTAATTCTAATTTTTCAAACAAAAATTTTGTTTACTCTTTTTTTGTATATAAAATCTTCATAATAAAGAATTTTTCTTTAAAATTATTAATATTGTACACATTTCAAGGAAGTTTATACTCAATTCAAGAACATATTAACATATATCAAAGATCACGAATTTTAGCTTGTACTTCAAATTAGTAAATTTTTCTTCACATTAAAGATTTTTTTTTTATTTAAAGAAATATTTTTTAAATTAAAGAAAATGATATGCCCTTAATTTAAAGACATTTTGACCTTAAAAAAAAGTTATACTTTTTTTGAGTGCAATTGCTTTATTGTATGCAAGATGGTTAAGCGCTTTTTTGAAAGCATACAAATGTAGTTACTGCTTACTAAATCGATGTTATTTTTTGCTGGGATATCTCTTGAACGCTTCATCCAATTGTTATATACTTAGTCTCATAATAAAGCTTATATAACCTTCTCAAATCGGGTTTGAGGAAAGAGAAATCTTTTTTAAAAAAGCCCATGTCGGAGGCATCATACCCATGTCTAAGGCATCGATCATGCTCATGTCCGAAAATTAATGCACATCAAAATACACCGATCACAAACTTCAGCATTGAGCGGTCATTTTCTATATTCAAAAACCTTTTAGGAACAAATATATTAAATTTTACATTTAAAAATATATAAAAAACTTATTAATTTATATAAATAAAGATTTTCTTAAAAATTTCTTAATGTCTATATAATTTATATTTTCAAAAAGCAATGATACTGAATTTTCATGTTTTTGTTTTAAATATATGTAGTTTTGAAAAATTTTAAGTCCATATTTTAAGATTTTTAATGCATATTATAGGCGCCTGAAACACATTTTTTATGTTCATGAAGTTCCTGTCCCTGATTATATTATGAAAATAGCAATTGACATCTCCGAATTAGGCATTTTAAAACAATAATGGAAATTAATTTTAAAAAAACACGAATTTACATTTTATCAAATTTGTGCGTCAGTTTTGATTCAAGGCTAAAGTGGGTTAATGATTTCCGATGAAGTCAGAATTCCATATCTGAATAATTTTGAGTATATTAAAGAAATAAATGAAATAAAAAAATAAATTCCAAATTTCGAATTTTTAATAAAAATACCCTTTTTAAAAAAAAAAATGGGCCATTTTCGGACGAATTTCGGAAATTTTCAAAAAAAAAAAAAAATCGATTTTTTTTTCTTTTTAGATAAAATGAACAAAAAATCGACAAATTTGTTTTTTAAGGGACATGCTGACTTTTATGGTCTTCTAAAAAGGATTTTCTCACGAATAACACGCAATACGTCTGTATTTTATCATCATTGATTTGAGAAATATTCAGTTTGTATTTAATAGCCTACATAACATTAATTAATGTTTATTAAAATCAAATGAACAATATAAATAATATATACCATATTTTTATTCTTTCACAATTTGTTTGCCATACAAATAAAATAATTCATCATTAAGTGCAAATGATGGACAATAAACAAAAGGCTTGCTAATATTGATTAATTTTTGTGTTTCTTATGATTTATTTTCATGCAGTAAATAAATTATAAAAATCTAGATAATATTAAATTTTATAAACTAAAGCTGTTTAATGAAAGGTAACAACTTGGGATTGTCAGTCGAATAAAAACTATTCGATTAATCGAACAAATAAGAAAAAGTCTAAGTCCCGGTTCACACGCGGCAATTTTACTTGCGCAAGTTTTCTTTAATTCTCCTTTCAACTTGCTTTTGTGTTCACACAGGAAAAGTTTGTTTCAGCAATTTTCGTATATCAACCTGCAGCCAACTTCGTGCTGAAAAATGCGGATGACAAAACAAAACGGAAGTGGAGTACGGGCAAGTCTGTACCCCCTTCCATTCGCTTTTCCTCCCTCTTCTATAAACTCAAGACTTGCGCAAGTAAAATTGCCGTGTGTGAACCGGGACTAAAGAACAGTTTTCAAATCATGATTTTCGAATAACAAATGTTTCGAATAAATTTTGACGATTAATCGAATAAAACGATTAATTCAAAAAATGTTAGCAACCAAAGTTAAAACTCGACCGAATGGAAATCCTAGACGGTGAAAGTTATTTAAAAAACTTAAATTTTGTATAATTTTTATTTAATCTTTATTTAAAAATTTAAAAATTTATACAAAATTAATTTTTTTTAATGGGCTAAAGTGTTTGCAACCGTCATATGGTGACAATTGTAATTAATTTTTTTACAATTAATTACTGAAGATATTTTATATTTAGATTTTTACAGGAAGAAGAAGTAGAGAACGGGCACAGTGGATATACCAGACTATCGCAGTTTCGTCCCCTCCAATTGCTCGTCAGTATTTAATTTAAGTGTCAATTGAAAAAAGTATTTTTATATTGTTAAATTGCTCTACATGAAAAACTTTTTACTTTGTGTTGTAGTGAGTTTCAAACCCACAGCCATACAACAGGCTATGACTCGTACGTAGCATAACCTCTTAGCGAGTTGAGCCACGTTCGACACAGCGATGAGTGTGGCTAAGTGTAGTTTTTTGTAGTTTTGTCAATCACAGCATACACAATGTATTATTTTAATCAGAAGAGACAGTGTTAAGTAATACATATGAACAATTTATTTGTTAACTAGAATGCCTCCTCTTTTTAATCCTATTGTTATCTCTTTTTCACAAGTAAAGTTAATCAAAAAGTTTTTTCGAAAAATATCGTGGTTTTTGAATATTTTTTCAAATTTCCATATGGGAACACTGGCTTCATAATTTGTCTAAGTTTAGTAGTAATTTAATATAATAAAAAATTCCGTTATTTATGTTTTGAGTAGTATTTTTCACCGGGAATTAAAGGGACGAAATTCCCGGGAGTTTTAGCGATTTTTCACATCCCGATTCCCGGGAATTTCGATCGGGATTCCCGGGAATTAAAAAAAAAAAAACTAAAAGAAAAATGTTTGCTAGACTAAACATCCGTAAAAACGAAAGAAAAAAATTAGAATTTCCTGAAAACATTTCAATTTTGTAGCTATTCATGTTAAAATCTGCTTAAATTCAATACTCAATCTAGACTTTACTATTCTTTTTAAATGTGCAAAGCACATATATATAAAATATTGGCTGAACTGCACTTTAAGGGGCGTTCTACAAAAAAAATAAGTACGTGGTCCCCTCCAGAATTAAAAAAAAAAATTTTTCTATTTTCGGTTTAGAGGCCCAGGGCGTGTAGGGCTAGTAACATAAAAATGTGGGTACTTTAATGAAAGGAAACTTTCTCAGCATATCAAAAATCTACAATACGTATTGTCCTCTACACCAGTTTACAAATTTTGAATGCTGCGCTATTTTCGAAAGCACTTACAAATACATCGAAATAACAACAAAATAAATTTTTTTGATAAAATCGAAAAACTTCACTCAGCGAATAATTAAAAGTTTCATTCGCTGAATTTTAACAAATTTTCATGATTTTATGCAAAACTCAGAAAAGCATGAAGTGTCAGAAAAAATGTTTACCTGAGTGTTAGATTTTAATACAGTATAAGGTATTATACACTGAGAAAATTAGCTACAATATATTATTGAATTTTTTCTTTAAATGGACAAAATTTCGTTGGAATTTGGCAGATGAAACTTTTCATTAAATTAATAGAAAAAATGTAATGGGTATAAAAAAATCAAAAATGTTTTAATTTTTGTATTAAAAATACAAAAATTTTTTTCTTTTGGACTTTCTATATTTTTATATTTTTAGTTAGAATATTGTTCTTTCTCAAGTCCAAAAATCTAATATGATATTGTAATATTAGATTTTATTTGTTAATTTTCAAAAAGTTTGATCATTTTCATGATAGACAATTAAATTGTTTCATTGGCATCACCCAAGTCTTCAGTTGTTCTCAAAACAAAACGATAATCAAACCGTGACAATACATACATAAAATCAACTTTATGAGAAACTGGCGGATTTGGTAAACCTAATTATAAATCAAAACAATTAAAAAAAAATTATTGTTGTTTTTCAAATAGTTTTGTTTTTATAATTAGGTAGACAAATTCTTATAAAATCGAGTGTGCCTTTGTTATGTAGGGTTTTCAGATTCAAATTTGAAAAATGCTGCACATTCACCAACAAAAAAAATCAATTAAAAACGCCACTACGTTAGTGATTGCATTTCAATTTAATTTATTTTTTGTATAAAAATATATTTTAGATAGAGTTGTCGTAGTTTTTTCTTTATTTTATGAAAATGTATAGTTTCTTAAAATTTAGTTCAAATTACTTAATATTTCGTAAACTTTTTCTCTAAGTGTACACAATTTAAATATCATTTCAACAGTTTTTCTTTAGCCTACATTCATAATTTATTCAATATTGCTTAAGTGTTTTTATATATCGATTGTACTAAAGGGTGAATTTTTAACCACTTTCGTTTTGGCAAAACTGTTTTTGGCAGCTCAGCTGTTTTCGTGTAACATGTTGCTGTTAATCATGTTCAGTTTGGTCTATAATTTAACCATGAATCGACTTACAAACGAACAACGCTTGTTAATGATTTTTTATTATCAAAATTCATGCTCGTTTAAGAAAGTGCATCGTGCATTTCTTCCAATTAATGGTCAGTTTGGGCGACCTTCCGGGCGGCTATTCGGAATCTTGTAAATTTCTCACCAAATTTACATTATTGAACATTAAACCACCAACACGCATACGTATAGTGTGAACAGAGGAAAATATCGCAGCTGTATCCTCCAGTGTTGTTATGACCGTGAATTATCGATTCGGCGCCGTTCGCAGCAATTGGGCCTCTGTTACTCCACTACGTGGAAAATTTTGCGGAAGGATTTGGGTGCAAACTGCTAACTTTTGGTGAATGGGCGCTGGCAAACTTCGATGGAGATCCACTTTTTTATCGGAAAATTGTGTTCAGCGACCAAGCTCATTTCTGGTTGAATAGATACGTGAACAAGCAAAATTGACGTATTTGGTGTGAAGAGCAGCCAGAAGCATTGCAAGAAATGCCAACGCATCCCGAAAAATGCACTGTTTGGTGTGGATTATGGGCCGGTGGCATCATTGGGCCGTACTTTTTCAAAGACGACGAAGACAGGAACACTACTGTGAATGGCGAACGCTACCGTGCGATTATTACAATTTTGTTTTTGCCCAAAATGGAAGAGCTAAACTTAAGTGCCACGTGGTTTCAACAAGACGGTGCCACATGCCACACAGCATGCGAAACAATGGCCCAATTGAGAGGCCAGTTCGGTGAACAGTTTATTTCACGTTTGGGCCCGGTCAATTGGACGCCTAGATCGTGCGAATTAAACGCCTTTAGACTATTTTTTGTGGGGCTATGTTAAGTCTCATGTCTATAGGGACCAGTCCGAAACGATTGACGCACTGGAAGCTAATATTGATATGTTGGAGAGAGTATGCCAAAATTGGACCCAGCGTATGAACCATTTGAGGCGTAGCCGTGGTCAACATTTAAATGAAATCATCTTTAAACATTGAATTGTATAAATCGTTCTGTCGACTCAAATAAAGATTTCATACATTTCTCTAAATTGTACGTGTTTTTTTTTAATCAAATCCGAAAGCTCTTAAAAAATCACCCTTTATAACAATATCCTGTAATTAAATATACATATATTAAGGTAAATATGAAATGTAAGGTAAATATGAAAATGTTTTTATTTAATTTGTTTGTTTAGTATAGTTAAATATATATTTTTTGTGTTCATAAAAATAAACTTTTCTTTAGTAGCTCACTTATAAAAAAAAAAACAAATATTAAATGTTCACACCTGTGTGAAGGGAATCACCGACAGTTCTTAAGTAAATATTTACTTAAAAAAAAAAATAGTTGTTTAAAGAAATTTTCCATTATTCATGACCATGGTTGGCAAACGCTACCTTTTCATTATAAAGACTATTGCCTACCACGCTTATCTCAACAACGATATGAAAATTTTTAAACTACCAATTCAATAGTGGCATGTGTCTTCTAAAGAGACCGAAAATAACAGTTATCCCGAAAACTTTAACTCAAAAACTCTCTATGTCAGAGTCAACGGAGACATATACTATTATATACCAAACGATTCGTATTGAAGTGCTCTTTCAGAATCTATTTTGATCTTATGGAAACGATCTCAACTCCTCAGTTAAACGTTATTTTTCAACGAAAAAATAAAAGATCGGATGAAACTCTTAAGAAGAGAGTTTTATTTCGCCTTTATTAAATAAAACTCTTTTGAGGAGTTTTATTTTTTCCGTCTGAAATAAAACTCTTTTGAGGAGTTTTATTTTTGTAGTCAGAAAATGAAGCTCATTTGAGGAGTTTTATCTTGAAACTCATTTAAGGAATTTTATTTTTCCGTCTAAAATAAAACTCATGTTGTTTATTTTCTTCTTTTTTTATTGACTTTATTTGCTATAATGTGTGTAGTAATTTATTTATTTAATTTAATGAACATAACTTTTTCTCTTTCCAGGCTTACCTGGGTTGCAGGTACACACTGTATAGTTTTTGCCAATGTATACAAGTACGGATAGTGTAGTCTTCTAGCCTCCAAGAACTCCAAAAGAGGTTTATCAGTCGATAAGGGCCTTGGAGAAAAATTGTCGATTTCATAGAAAGCATTTTTTCATCCTCATTATCACATCCTTCGCTTTCTTGTTCCATATCTACATATATAAGAAATAAAACAACAACCATTTAATAATAGGAATCAAACCCACATGTTTTTCGATTTTTTCAATTGCAATGCAAGTGATTTAGAAAACACTGCCTTACAAATTGTAATGATCTGGCAAACGGCAAGCTTTGAGTGTCAATTTACATAAAATGAGTTTTATTCTCTGACGGAAAAAATAAAACTCCTCAAATGAGTTTTAAAATTAAACTCCTCAAATGAGTTTTATTTCAGACGGAAAAAATGAAACTCCTCAAAAAAGTTTTATTTAATGAAGGCGAAATAAAACTCTCTTCTTAAGAGTTTCATCCGATCTTTTATTTTTACGTTGAAAAATAACTGTTTTGGATGTTTTTTTTTTCTTTTTAAGCCACAAAATAACTATTATAAAGGAACTTTTTTGATATCACTTATAACCGTTACGGTCCCTGGTCTTCTCATATAACAGGGATGATATCAAAATTTTAACTATTCAATTTTGTTAAACTACAAAATACCGTTATAAAGGGGCGAATCGGTATTTTAGGGTTATTTTGACTTTAGTTCAAGATATTTCAAAACCAAACCGATAAAATTGGGAAATAAGACCGGCTGTACAAGAACGTACATGTATATAATGGAATCGCTTTTCATTTCGGTCTTGCTGTAACTGTGGTAGCCAACTGCCATTATTATGAAAATTTATTGAGTGCCAACCCTGTTCATTACGCATGATTGATTCTTATTTAAGTTGATAATGGACTAACAGTAAAATGACAAAAACATTTAAAGATGTTTTTAAACTTCAATAATTTTGTCGAACTAGAGTTGTCATATATTCGAACTATTTAAAAAAAACCCCCGGTTTTCAAATACTTAAAAACCCGCTTCGAATAATCGGGTTTTCTTCTTTTTTAAATCACTTTGCATTGTTGATAGACTTAAAAAAAATCAGTAAAGTGGACAAAATTTTTGCTGGGAGGATCCTTTTAGAAAAATTGCTAATAACAGCCAACAAATTTGGTATTAGCAATTTGTCTGCTTAGATCCTCCCAGCAAAAACGTTGTTGCCTTTTACAGAAATTTTTTTTTTTTGCTTATAAAATTTTTTATAGAAGTTTAAAAAAAAATACCAAAATTGTTAGTTTTTGACATATAACACAGATAAACTTTCCAAAATCCTTTTTAATTACTTTCTAAATAACTAAAAGTTTGCTCCTCGTAAATTCACAAAATTGACTAATTACAGCATGATTAAAAATAATACATCCTCTGACGAATGATTGAGATTTATTAATCGAACTTATTTAACATTAGACCTTTATGAATAACTAATTTTGAACAAACTTTACGTAATAAAAGTATATTTGGCTAACATTACTGTAATTGATTGATTTCCTTGATAAAGACGTTCTTTGTAAGCAAAATCTTTCATAGCCTTCAAAGTTATTATGAAAGAAGATACAAAAATGCAAACTTTAATGTTCACTAGGGTTATAACTGTTAATTTTTTTTTTTTGCAAAATATCAAAATTATTCTAGAATTTACTTAAAATTTACGGCTTAGTAAAGTAAATAAATAAAAGTTTGATAAAATTTTTATTCAAAATATAAAAATTATGTTTTTTCGACCTTTAATTGTGCAATGAAAATGAAAATTATTCTACACATAATGAATAAGTTTTCAATTTACGCTCATAATGAACAAGTTTTCAATTTATTTTTGATCAATGGTAATAATCTTTAACTTCGAGCTCATATATTAGTTCTCATTTGGTGAGAAAACTAGTTTATATGAATGTTTGATGTTTTGCTTGGGATTGTCACTCTTTCAAAACATCTTCTGAGGATGGAAGCCTGGAAAATTACCGAAATAGATCTATCAACACATTCCTGAAAGGGTCAATTAATAAATTTGAAAACAAAAAACTCTATAGATTATTTGTTAGGACAATATCCTTATAAAGAAATATAGAGTATGGCCTCGAACTTGAATAATTTTCATTTTCATTGTAAATAAATAAATATTAAAAAACATTACATAATTTTTTTAGCGATTCTCGAAAAAATGTCCACATAAACCTTTTTGAAGTTGGGAAGAATATTTTTGTTAAGTTGAATAAAAAATCAATATTTGGCCAAATTTTGTAAAGTAATTAGGCTCTAACGATAGTGTTAGATGGCACAAAAGCTATTAAATTTAATAATTTTTGCGTATTTTGAAAAAAAATAGACTATGGCGTTATTTAACCAATGGTAGTCAAAATTCGCTGAAAAACGAGCACATTGAGCAAAAGATATTTTAAAAAATGTTGTGCAGTTAATTTTGATCCATTAATGCAACATCAATATAAAATCTTGAAAAAATACATTTTTAAAAATTGCCGGAGGTTTTTTGTTTTTGTTACAAAATGAAACGGAAAGAGATTTTAATTATTAATAGTATAAAAAAAGTTCTAGCCCTATTGTACATACAACGAGAGAATTAATTATCTTCACTTCAGTAATGAATTTCTTAATAGCTTTAATGAAAATTGTCACTGGGACTCGTCCATTGGAACTTTTCATAGAATCTATGAAACAGGTTTCATTAAAGTCAATGTTTATGAAATGTTTGTAGAATTAATGAAAATCTTCATAAAACTAATGTAACTTTCCGACAATGAAACGTTTATAGAATTTATGAAACATTTTCATAAAAGTTGTTAATATTTAAAAGATTTCTTTGATTAATAAAACTTTTCATAAATGCCTTGAGAAAGGCATTGGCACTAAGCCAATGCACCGCTTCATATGATTTTTAAAAAATTTCATGGAAGTCCAAAATTAAGAAAAGGCTATATTTAAATAATAAAGCACTTTATGAAATATGTCGAACACTTGAGAATTAAATGTAAAAACTAAAGTTTGAAATGTATGAAAATTAATGAAATTAAGAAATTTTATGGAAAAATAAAAAATAAGTCTTTGAAATAAATTTTATAGCTCTAAATAAAATTTTCGTTAAATTTATGAAGAGATATTTTATGAAATAAATGAATTTTTATTATGAAACTATGAGATTTTATGAAAAAAAGTTAAAGAAAAATTTCTTAATATTAATAAAATATATTGAATATAATGAAATTCTTCATAGAATCTACGGAAAAAAAATCTATGAAATTGTTTCATTAATATCATGAAGGATAATTCTATCAGCGTATTTAAAGCAAAAAAAATCGTAAAATCCAAAAAAGTCACAAGATGGTAAAAATTTATAAAAGGAACAAAGCTAATTTATCTTCTCAGAACTTTTTTTATTTAAAATTGAGAGAAATAATTTCAAATTATTCAAAACATTTTTCTTTCTCTGAAATTTACAGATTCAAAAATATTCGAAAACGCCGAACTATTCGAGTCAAAAAAACCGGTTTCTCGAATAACTCAAAACCCGTCTTTTGCTAAAACCGCACTCTGGAAATTCAGATAATAGAAATGACTAATAATGGTAGTTGAAATTAGTAAAATCCCTGTGGGAAATGAAGGGACGATTGATCCAAAGTGGTTATTTTGTGATATATGATTGGGGGCACGTCTCGCAACTGGTGAAACCAAAATTGTGGTGCACCAAAAAGTGTTAATTTGGGTGAAATGTCCAATCACGTGACTATAGTTATGGTGACAAAACATTCACCGGTTTCTCGAATGACTCAAAACCCGTCTTTTGCTAAAACCGCACTCAGGAAATTAAGATAATAGAAATAACTAATAATGATAGTTAAAATTAGTAAAATCTTTGCGGAAAATGAAGGGTCGATTGATCCAAAGTGGTAATTCTGTGATATATGACTGGTGAAACCAAAATTTTGGTGCACCAAAAAGTGTTAATTTGGGTGAAATGTCCAATCACGTGACTATAGTTATGGTGACAAAACATTCACTGGTTGGTACCAGATATATCACGTAACTGGAGAAAAAGTAACATAAGGTCGTTGCAGTTGAAGGTGCTACTGGTCATTGAACTGGTTCAAAACCGTTAACAGTGGATGAAAACATTGCAATTAGTAAAAAAAGAATGCAGATCCAAAGTGAACACAACACTGAAGGAATTTTTTATGTACCGACTTGTGACAGTAGAAATGAAGACGTAACACTCCACTGGTTTAAAATAACTGAATACGGAACTGTTTAGACAGCCAGATATAGCGATTTCTCGCCAAACGTTGCCATCTTAAAACTCGTTTGGTAAGTTAATTTTCGAAATGCCGACTGGCGATTTTTCGAATGAATGGCGATTTTACACATAAAAGATCGCTACCAAAAAACTATTACCAGAATATGATTTTTACACAACTTAACTTGTTTTGAATAAGTGCAGTAACTGGTTCCGGACGGGCTATTTAGTAACCCATAGTATGACACACGCTGTATAAAAAGTGACATGTTACTTGCGTACCCAATGGGTATGTCAGAGAGAGGCTCAGAAGATGGAGGGAGTCGGATTTTGGGGCCTATTGGGCCAGATCGCCTGGGCAGCGACAGGCGAGGCTGTTTATATCTCCCTCTGGGTAGAGATCGCGGAAACTCTTATCTATGATGAGGGGCGAACTAAGGACCGTAAGGGGTTACCTCACAGGACACTGTGGCCTTAGGTATCAATTGTACAAGATGGAACGATCCTCTACGGATACGTGCAGGTTTTGTGAATTGGAACCTGAGACCTCTGAGCATGTTCTCTGCAAATGTCCGAGGCTCTCCGACAGGAGGGTGCGTTATTTTGGTGGTCGAATAGTGACGCCATCGGACGTTTGGAACTGTTCACCTGGTAGGATAATTGGCTTCGTAGGGAGCCTGAACATATAGGGTGTATTCGCTGGCAGCACAAAATACCAATTTCTGGTCGCGGTGCATAGTGCCACTATAATCTAATCTAATCTACTTGCTAATTACTTTTCGCATGCCCGACGACATGTACCCCTTAGACCAGTGCAGTGGTACACTTAAACTAACCCTATAACAGAACACATTGCGCCTAATATGTGACCAGTTTTCATTCAACAATTTTTATCCTGTTCTACGATACGTACACCTACACCAGTCACGTGATCATTTTTTTCCAACTGGTTCTGATGCATATCACATAAATCCTAAAATGGTCATACTTTGACACTACCTACTTTTAACTTGTCCCTTAACATATTCATTTCAGTCGGTACGGTGATAGGTTACCTTGGTCAAGTTATTCGCCACGTCACACCATGCTCCATAGGTAGCAATTGTCACCTCCTATGATAAGCCCATGTTAAAAGTACTGGTCACTTTCATATAACAGAACTCGGTGAAGGAATTTAAGGGCAAATTAACTTAACATTTATGAATTCGTTGAATCATTATGTTGGTAATGGATATTATAAAAGATGTGTGACAAAAGACAAAATAAATTTAAATACATTATCAGGGAAACATTTCCATATCCATAGTTAGGGTTTAGTTAACATAAGTTCTTTATTTAGAAAATAATTTCAATACTTATAATTTAAGGTAATTACAAATTGTATGTGCCATTTAAACAACTATTTAATCGTTTTGGCCTAATGGGCTTATAGATTATGAATAAATAAAATTGAAATTGAAACTAGGACTAGGACTAGGACTAGTTCATACACACAAAGTTCTAATCACGTGAACATTTCCCGCAGGGATATTAGTAAAACATTAGTTCAAAACCCAGTAAAAAACGCTGCTTACATGCAAGCAGGTTTGTAAGGGAGTATGTCTAAAAGAATCCCTTACAAACCAGCTTATATATACTATGATTTTTATATGGCGAACTCTTACTTGGAAGCATTACTTTTGGGCAAAATAAGTGCTGATTTTATGGCTTATTAAAAGCTGTGATTTTATGGTTTGCAGTAAAATCATATTTCATGTCTATATTATTACAATTAAAAGTATAAACATGAATATACTAAACACAATTTATTTTACATAAAATTCTACAGACATTAATTTTTTGTTATTAAAATTTTTGACATATAATATAATCATTTTATTTTTTTTTTACCGCTGTACATGCTAGCTCTTCAGAAACTCTTACATAATCGGAAATCACTCGTGAAAACTGGTACAGATCGTTTATAATCCACGATATGAAACTTTCTGCATTACAACCTGCATCCTGATAAGGAATTAGGGTAAGCTGCTTACAACCTGCATCCTTGTTAGGGAAAACAGTAAGCTCAGAATTTTTGTTTGTTTATTTTTATACGAAAACTATTCGTTTCTTTTGCTGCTTCTCAGTATCATGTTTTATCCTGCTTCTAAAAACCCGAAAATACTGGGAACAGTTAAGTGCTGAATAAGTATAACTAAAATTTTAGCTGAAAACATAATTTTATCAAAAAATTTGGTGAAAAATAGTATACCTAATTTACAAAACGTTTTACTAACTTCTCTACAAACTTATTTTTTTGAGTGTATACACCAAATAAGAATTACAAAGGTTAACATATTTTAATATTTTTAAAGAAAATATTTAAGAAGTTATAAACTTAATTTTAAGAAGTTAAAGTTGTTGAACTAAACTTAAGTAAGTTGCGTGTTTAGCAGGGACCGTAATCATTATGAGTTTTCTAATAAAAATTACACAATAATGATTATATTATGAGTTTTAAGGATTTTCTTCAACGGTAATGATTATTTTTGAGTAGTATTAATAAAAATCAGCCATAATCATTATTTTTGAGCAAAAAAAATACAACTCAAAAATAATCATTATTTATGATTTTTATTTTTTTCGCTCAAAATAAAACTCACTTTCAATTTATGACTTTTTTGTGAGGTTTTTTACCAACATAGTTGCATATCCTCATAAATCAAATAAATTGAAAGTGAGTTTTATTTTGAGCGAAAAAAATAAAAATCATATATAATGATTGAAGAAAACTTTAAAAATCAAAAATTTAAAAAGCATGACGGATATGCAAAGATTGTCAAAAAATAATAATAATGGTGCAATAATTTTTTTTTATGTCTGTTCTAAGTGATTGATTTTTTGATTTAAAAAAACGAACAATAATCATTTTTTACGGTCCCTGGTATTTAGGTTTCAGTTTTTTCATACAATTTTAAGTTTCTTAACTTTTTGTTTAATAAATTCTTAAAATTTAAGATTTTTACTTTAAAGAAATACATTTCCTACCGTTTTTTAACATAATCCTAGAAAGGAACATTTAAGAAAATGGTACATTATTTTTGAGTTCATAAAAAATTAATAAATTTGCTTTATTGGTAAGAAATTTTATTTATTTTTAGAAAATTTTTATAAACTAAATTTTAGTATATGGTGTAAACTTAATATTAGTTCATACTTTTTTTTAGTGTATATAACACAGTGCAGCATTTTTAAGGTCATCGTTTGGTTCCTCCTTCTACCCGTTTTTTTTTTTTGAAGTGTATATCGAAACTAAAAAAAATCCGCAAAGGACTTGGCCAGATTACATCGAAATTTTTTTTTTTGGACACCCTAAGTTTTTGCACCCAAACATGATTTTTTTAAAAAAGGAAAATTTTTATGGAATCCATATATCATAAACCGTTCGGAATTTTGTTTTTATGTCTTTGGCAAAGTTGTAGACCCAAACCAAAGCAAAAAAATTCTCATATGGACCGACCCAAAAAAATTGCATCCACTGCATCAAAATTGCAAAAAATTGGGAAAAAATGCTATTTTTTTATGATTTTTTCATGATTTTGTCCTGAAATGGCTTAAATACTGGGAATTTAAGAAATCTTTCTTCAGCTAAATTATATCTAACAACAATATAAACAACTCTCTAGTACATGTCATCTTAATACGAACATTCCTTAACCCTAGAAAGCACATCTTTTTGCTCACACTTATTTTGCATAGCCAATGTTTGTCGTTTCGACAAAGAAAGACTATATAGGTTAATGCCGTTTTTGTTGTTACTTGTTTTCAAATTTACTATTTAAACATTTTATTGTTGTAATGCTGATATGTTTTTGAAAAAATGAATATATTTATTTTATTAATAAAAAGTAATTATTTTATAACGCAATTAACAATTTCATAATTTTTTTTTTATTTTTTGTTCAAGTTTTTTTGTTTATTTATACAAATGCAAAACATGTGTATTATTAACTGCCGATGATTTTATTCTGCAACGATTTTACCCGAAAAAAGTATAGTAACTTCTGGTAAAATGAGAAACACAATTACTTTCTTATCACGCTCTCATTTACCGAATTTTTGTTAATAAAAACGCTTTTTGGTAAGATGGAGTCAAAGCGGGTTCGCGAGGTAACGTTTGTCGAACAGAACTAAAATAAGAAAATATATAATTTTAACAGAATAAATAAATAACATACCATTGCTACTCACGCCTGTTAAGGTTTAAATATTTTTGGTGGTGGTTCAAGGTCATGATCTGACTCTGCACTTTGCAGGTAGAACTGGGTTTTTACAACACCCTTTTTAAAAACTTCTTAAAAATGTTTCTGAGTGGGTGTGATTGTCATGTGTGTTTTATCTTCGTGTTGCGGTTTTTAGGTGGAACTGGGTTTTTACAACAACTCATCTTCCTAAACAGGATTTTAAAATTGGATTTTAAAGTTTGGCTATTTCCATATTATCATAAAAAAATAGCATTTTTCCCAATTTTTTGCAATTTTGATGCAGTGGATGGAATTTTTTTGGGTCGGTCCATATGAGAATTTTTTTGCTTTGGTTTGGATCTACAACCAGACTTGGGCGACGTCAATTACATTTCAAAATCGTTCACTTGTGAAATTTTTCTATATTATTAATAATTTTAGACATACGCTCACACTTGTGGTCTTAAACGCTTCCTTGGAAAATTTTCAATTTTGTCAATACCAGACATGGGACATAATTCCAATAAATGTGTATTTAATTACAGGCCAATTACTTTTTTATGTTCAATTACATGTAATTGGGTGTAATTGAGTAATTGCCCTATAATTAAATACCCAGATGTTGTTCCTAATCCCCATGTTTGGTATTAAACATTTTACAAATTTTCCAAGGAAGCGATTAAGCTCACAGGTGTGAGTGTTGGTCTAATATTATTAATGATATAGAAAAATTTCACAAGTGAACGATTTTGAAATGTAATTGACGTCGCCCAAGTCTGTCTACAACTTTGCCAAAGACATAAAAACAAAATTCCGAACGGTTTATGATATATGGATTCCATAAAAATTTTCCTTTTTTAAAAAAATCATGTTTGGGTGCAAAAACTTAGGGTGTCCAAAAAAAAAATTTCGATGTAATCTGGCCAAGTCCTTTGCGGATTTTTTTTAGTTTCGATATACACTTCAAAAAAAACCGGGTACGAAAGAGGAACCAATTTATGTGTTGCACTGTGTAATTAATTATGGGGTCATATTAAATAAAATAAAATTTTATAAAGCAGCATATTAGTTTTTATTTTTTATTGGGTGGGTGACTCTATCTACTTGAATGCACTCAAATAGAAAAGTTAGTAAAGTCAGCAAAAAATTTTTGCTGAGTCAGCAAGATGTTTTACTAACTTTTCTACTAACTTATTTTTTTGAGTGTTACTTTAAATTTCATTCATATTTTAGGACATCATACTCTTCGAAGGATTTATAATATCTAAAAGTTTAAAATGTGTTCTTCCACATCGATCAGATTTTTATCTGAGATTTATTTTTTCTTTTACATTATTAAATTTTTATAATTTCGACTTCTTCCCGTTGTTGACACAATAAACTTACTTATAGTACTTAGATTTAATACAAGACGTTGTCGAAAAGTGGCTTTATTTGTTCAAGAATCACTAAAATGTGCTAGAAAAATAAAAATAAATAAGTGTATGTGTAAGTGTATGTGTATGTGTTACGCTGTTACGCTGTTAACGCTAGTGCTGAGGGATTGTTGAACAATAAAGAGCTTGTTGAAAAGGAAAACAACCGGAAATATAAAAACTGTGAAAAATGAAAATTCCGCCTACACATGTTGGTGGAACATCAAACATGTTCGAAAGGACATGTGTTTCAAGCATGTATTGCATTATACTTGTAAAACGTTGTATTGCATTTAAAACATTTAACCTACAAAAGGCCTATCTATACCCCTTAACGATTCATAAAAAGTCCACAAATAGAAAATAAAAGAATTTTTATTTCTTAAAAAATCTTTAATTTAAAAATTTACTTAAGTACACTTAAATAATGTTTCAATACCAGGCACCGGAAAATGTTTATTTATTGTTTTTATCAAAAATAAATATCAAAGAAATTTAAAATGTTTTCATAACGCAATAGAAATGAAAAAAATTCAAATATATTTTAAATCATGGCAAAACCATTTAAAGGCAGACTTAACAGAAAACACGTGTAAACAAGAACCTACCCCAAAATGTTAAACAACTTAAAAGAAAAAAGAAAAAAAAAACAAAATTTAATCTTATTTGAAATCAAATCAATTTGTTTAATAAAGGGTCCGCCAAATAACTTTTTTTTTTTTGAACTCCTGAACCAATTGGACTTTGTATGGCGTCATACCAAGGTCTTTATGCAAAATTCGTCTCAATGATGTCTCCGAAATGTTCAATTGTTGAGAACGACGGTGAATTGATGTTGATGGCGCTTCACGCACACTTTCTGCCACAGCAGCAATATTCTCGGGTCAACGCACTGTTTTTGGCTTTTCACGCTTTGGTTTATCGATGAGGATGCCAGTTTCTTTCACTTTTTTCACAAGATAACGAACATACGGACCATATTCGTTCAGCGGAAGGATAAAACTAATTATCTGTCAAATCAGACATGAGCTAAGTGTTACCATTCACGAAATAAGCACTAGTTGGAAAAAAAAACGTTAGATGGCGGACCCTTTATTTGCGATATTTTTGTTATTTACATCCATTTAATTTTGATGTTGGCTTAAATCTTTTAATCCGTGAATGCGAACATCATTATTTGTTGCTAAAATAATGTATTTTTTTCGTTTCGTTTTTTCATCGTATCGTTTGATACAAAAAATGTAAACTTACTTATCTTGAAATAACGTTTTTTTTTTTTTTGTATCAATTTAAATATTGTTTTTTTTTTATTTGAATTGTAAACCATTTTTTTAAATACTTTGATGTTTTGTTTGATATTCAGGGATGTGTAAATAATGAAAATTATATCAACTCTCCCTGGCAAGGTTACCGTTTTGCCATGCTTTAAATTAAAAATACCCCTCAAGTTGAAAATAGAACAATATATTTAGGAAAAAATATCAAAGTTGAAAAAATTATTAAAAAATAAAATGGTTTTTGAAAAATAAAACCTTTTAAAGCGTTTTTTTTTTTCTTTTGCTTTAAGTATTAAACTATTATTAAAGGTATCATTTTCTTTTAAATTTTAATATTTTTGCAAAAAAAAAAAAAAAAAATGCATACAAAATTTGAAAAACTATTTTTATTAATTTATTTGTTTGCAGAGGTACAGTGAAAAAACTCCCAAAAAAAAATTAAATAACTCCCAAAAATTGTCCATATAAATTGGGATATATTTCACTATGAAATAACTCCCAATGCGGTAGGACTTATTTCACAATCTTCTGTTAGAAATTATTTCCAAAAATCCAATTTTTTTTTTTACCAATTTTTTCGTTTGCAGCATGCAAATCGTGAATTCAATTTAAAAATCAATTAAATATACCAGAAAGTAAAAGTAATCCAAAGTGATGCAATTTTCATGTGTTTTTTTTATTTGGTTTCTATTTTTTTACACATTTTACTCATGTTTTTGGAAAATTTTTGATAGTACAGTGCAGGCACTAGGAATTTGTTTCGGGGGGGGCTTTTCGATTTTTTATTTTGATTATATATTTTTTTTCTTTTGCATACTAGAGTAAGAGCTTTTTTTTTTTTTTTTTTGTTTGCTAAATTTTTGCTAAATTTTTACCTACACGTAATGGGCAATCATGTATTAATACATGATCATTTTGAAACAAAAACCACCCGCATAATGTGCATTTCCTTAAAATGCATTTTTCATATTGTGTTCATTATTTTGCGAATTTTGATGTCTATATAAATTGGGGTAAATTTTGTGTATAAAATTATACACAAAATGATGCAATTAATTGTATTGATGTAATACATATTTACATCCAAAATATAATTGACAAATTTTCTAGTATGACTCTGCATGGGGTAATATACAATTTTATCTAAAATAAAATTGTGTTTTTTTAAAATATGATATAATATCAAAATATATATTATTTTGCAATGTCTAGGTATATAAATATAACGTAATTATAAATTGGATTAGTTTTAGCGTATTCTAAATGCAATATACAATTATACGCAACTATATATGACATCATATTAAATTTTTTCTACGAAATTAATTTTATATATGAATTTATATAATTATGTCCGGTTAAATGCACTGGCAGACAAAACCTTATAAGTGTATATAAAATAATGTATTAATTTATGCAAACGTTTTAACTCGGGAAATTAAAGATTTATAACCGTCCAAAAAACAAATTAAAAGCAAATATAATATATAATCTGCCTGAAACTTAAAATGCTCGAGAAAACACACATTTTGAAAACCATTTTGACACTATGTCGTTTACCCCGACTGCCACTTATTTGAATTATTTTAACAAATTATTCACTATTTTTTTACCCTTTTTCATATATCCGACTTTTTTTAAGATTGGGGGCTATACTTCATTATTAAAAAAATCGTAAATTTTACAAGCAAGCGTGATTGTAGTCTGAAAGAAATAATAATAAAGAAAATATATAAAATTGGAAAATTTAAAAATATACCTGACATCGCAAAGGTTTTATAAATTATGTATTTCCAATTCACTTTGATTTATATTTTGGACAATTTTAAACGCTTTTCAAATTGTCTTTAATCAATTTTTTTAAATAAAATCCCTTTAAAATGTCTAAAAAAAAACAACATCGTTATAACACAAAGACTGGTTTAGCTGCTTGATTTTAAAATGTCGCATTACAAAGAGCGCCGATAGAAATTTGTTTACATTTAGTCTAAAAAAAAAAATTGAGAAAATTTGAGTCACATTGGACCACGTTAACACATTATGCATATCGATCAAAGTTTGAGCCTTAAATTTGTTTCAAAAAATTAAAAAAATATATGAGATATCGTAATATATATCGTAAAAAAAATACTGAAAACTATGTTACCAGATGCGTGCGTAGCAAACCAAATTTAAATAAAAAGATTGCACTGTAAGTAAAGTAACGACTTTTACGGCACAAGTAAACTTAATTTTGAGTCTTAGTGGTACCTCCATTTTAAAAGATTATGTCAAAATACACAGAAAAAATTATTGTCAAAAAAATTGCAATTAAACTATTGTTCGATTTCAAACTTACTTTCAATTAACTGTTTAATTGAAAATGAATTTGGTATAAAAAATTTTCACTTTATATAACGTATAAAAACAACATAGAAACAAATACAAACATTTTAAAAAATCGCCAAAATTAAAAAAAAAAAATCGTGTAAGTAGAAAATTCGCGTTTCTTTAATTTTGGTGATTTTTTTTAAATTTTTTCGAATTTTGGCGTTTATTTTGGGAGTTTTTTAAATTTCTGCAATTTTGAGGACTGTTTTTTACATTTTGGCAATTTTTTTTCAAATTTTGCGATTTTTTTCAAATAATCTCGATTTTTTTAAATTTTTGGCAATTTTTTTACAATTTTGGTGATTTTTTTAAAATTTTGTAATTTTTCCCAATAGTAAACAATATTCAATTAAATTCTTAATAGATGTGAATAAAACTATATGTAATTGAAAATAATATTAATTAAATAGATACAAATTATTTTAGTTGCTTCTACAATTGCATCAACACGGCCGAATTCAGTTAAACTTTTGCTGAATCAACAAATATTTTAATTAGAACTCAATTTTAGTTTTTTCTGTGTAGACATGTTTAATTTTTAGATTGCATTGTCTCAAAGAATTTTTTGATTATGTTTAAAGTCAAAGACTTTGAAATCTCTTATGAAATGATTTTATTTATTGCTTTTTGTCGAAAATCAACTCTAACAATGATAGCCGTCCATTTGCAGGCGATGTTTTCTTACGAAATTTTAAGATTTGAACCATATAAAACTATTTTCTATTTGATCCAAGTCAAAAATAAATATTTTCATATTAAATTTGTCAATAACATTGATACTTTCTAACGAATTGTATTAAGTTTTTAAATTTGTCAAATCATTTCGGGGGGGCTCTAGCCCCCAAGCCCCCCCCCTAGCTACGTGCCTGGTACAGTGGGAGAAATTCATTTGAGCTCACCGATATTTTTGAATTTAAAAAAAACAGGAAAACCAAGGAAAATTCTAAAAACGACAAAATAAACCTAATTCGATAATGTTTAAATGATAAAACATATTTTTTTAACTGTTTAATATTTTTGATATAAACTTTAAAAAAACATACAAAATTTAAATGAAATTCAATTCAAAATAAAGTATTTAAATTTAATAAAGATCAAATGTGTGTAAACTAAATGTTTATAATGATTATTAATGTAACGTGGTCAAATTTTCAATTTCAAATTGCAAACAAATATACGTGCAGGTAGACTTACTAAAGCGAAAGACAGGAGCACACATCTTAGGTAATTTTTTATGTTTCCTTTTTCTTATTGCAAAAAAAGGGTTGTATAAAAATTATTTATCTTTCTTTAAAAGATGCCATCATTTAGACAGCCATTGAAGTAAGTAGCTGAAAAATAATTTTTGTTATATTGTATATAATTATTTCTATATACTTTCAGTGTTACATTAATTAATTCGTGTCGTCAATGTATGAACATTTTATATTTTGTAACTTATTGTAAATTAAATGTTTAGGATTTTCAGAAAATAAATTAACTAAAGTATAATTTTTCAACAAATTTTTAGATTTTTTTCAGTCTGCTAATATTCCGCAAAAAAAAATTGCTTTTAGAAAGGATTTTTTAATTTTTAATCGACTAAGTGTTAGCCAAACGCTTGCTGAATCTACTAATTTTGTTGCTAAAAATCACCTCTCTGATTTTCAACAAAATATTTTGCTGACATTAGCCATTTTTGGTGTCCTGACTAAAATTTTGATAACTCAGAAAACTGTTTGCTGACTTTACAAACTTTTTTTTCAGTGTACATGCATTTTTTTTTATATATACTTAAAAGAAAGCACCTTAAAATTAATGTATTTTAATCCTCTAGCGATCCTCATAACGAATTTTTTTTTTTTAGTTTCTTTGATGAGGATGTTATCATAAATTTTCTGTTTACAAATACTTTATTTCAATGCATTATATTTCGTAGCATAGTGTAGTTAATTTGAGTTAAATTATGATAGAACACAATATAATATCATCAGACATAATTTTGTTTTTTTATTTTTTCATATAAATTTTACTATTTGCTTTCTCGATAAAAAATTTTAATTTTTTGTATGTTTTTAACAAAACGTGATAAAATTTAAATATTATAAAATACTTGTATTAAAATGTTTGCAGTAGTTATGAATGTAAAAAAATAATGTAAATTTCATATAAAAAGTCAACGAAAAATACTAGAATGGCCAAATAAAAAGCAAAATTATGTCAGATGATCTAACGTTGTGTTCTATTTGAATTAAGCTAATATTACACAATTCCATGTATCGTTGGAAAGAAAATTAACTGTACACTCAAAAACGTTAGTAAAGTCAGCAACAAAACTTAGCTGAGTCAGCAAAATTTAGCTGAGTCAGCAAAATTTTAGTCAGGAGGGTGCTTGCAAAAAAATTGCTAATGTCAGCAAAATTTTTTGCTGAAAATCAGCGAGCTGATTTTTAGCAATAAAATTAGTAGATTTAGCGAAAATTTTTGCTACCACTTAGTAGATTAAAAATTAAAAAACGTTTGCTAAGAATTATTAAAATTTTTTTTTAATAAAGGGTCCGCCAAATAACTTTTTTTTTTGAACTCCTGAACCAATTGGGCTTTGTATGGCGTCATACCAAGGTCTTTATGCAAAATTCGTCTCAATGATGTCTCCGAAATGTTCAATTGTTGAGAACGACGGTGAATTGATGTTGATGGCGCTTCACGTACACTTTCTGCCACAGCAGCAATATTCTCGGGTGTACGCACTGTTTTTGGATTTTCACGATTTGGTTTATCGATGAGGATGCCAGTTTCTTTCACTTTTTTCACAAGATCACGAACATACGGACCATATTCGTTCAGCGGAAGGATAAAACTAATTATCTGTCAAATCAGACATGAGCTAAGTGTTACCATTCACGAAATAAGCACTAGTTGAAAAAAAAAAACGTTAGATGGCGGACCCTTTATTAGTAGACTGCAAAAAGCTCAAAAAATTTGTAGAAAAATTATACCTTAGTTAATTTATTTGCTGTACAATTTGACCACAATACATTAATTTTTTTTTATTTAGCGTATGGAATTAAGAATACAGAGAAAATATATTTTCCACTATGTTTTGTTAGCTTAAATCAAATTGTTGAGATAGATTGATTGTTATAAGTTTAATGAGTTTAGCCAGGATATTGCGTCAGGTGTTAAGGATTTCAATTCTTCAATATTGCCTGGAAATGACAAAACTGGGCAGCTATATATGATGTGGTCAATCGATTGAGTTGGATGACCACATTGGCAGCTTGCGTCATTTGCGACTCCCCATTTAGTTAGGGTTTCCATCGTTCTGGCAGTGGAAGTGCGAAGGCGGTTCAAGTTACACCAAGCTTTACGTGGAAGGTCAAATTCGTTGTTACGGGAATCTTTGTTGAATAAGGGACTACTACGTCCCGAGTCATACCAGTGCTGCGACCATGTTGTCTGAATGTTAAAGTTTTCATCATGCAGTTGTTTGGCTAGTAAAAGCGGTGGGTTTCTGGATTTCAGTCTCGCATCGTAGGGGATGGAGAGGTCAGAGTTGAGCGGTATGTTTATATCTGATCTGATCTTAGTGTATTCTCGGAGGAGTGCTTGTCTTCTTCTTAAGTGTGGCGGCTGCAGATTTGTTAGCGAGGGTAACCATTCTGTGGGGGTGGCCTTTAGAGTTGCTGAAATTATTCTCATTGTGGTGTTTAGTTGCGTATCTATTCGTTTGACATGATGACTGTTTAGCCAGATTGGGGCACCATATTCGGCAGCCGAGTAGACTAATACTAGGGCAGATGTTCTTAAGCAGTTAGCATGAGCACCCCACGTTGTTCCAGCGAGTTTTTGGATGATGTTGTTTCTTGTCTTAATTTTCTGGGAAGACTTATCTAGATGGTTTTTAAATGATAACGTTCTGTCTAGGGTTATGCCCAGATATTTGGGAGTGAAGTTGTGGTTGAGTGTGGTACCATTGAGACGTATTGATAATTTTCTGTCCGCTTCTATGTGCGTGAGGTGAAAACAACATACCTCCGTTTTCGCTGGGCTTGGCTTAAGTCTCCATTTGCTGCAGTAGAATGTGATTTTCAATAGATCAGATTCCAGCACGTTTTCGAGCTTTGAAAATTGGGTGTGTTGGAAGGCGAAGGCCATGTCATCTGCGTAGTTGAATTTTCGGGAGATGGTGTCAGGTAGGTCGTGAATATATAGGTTAAATAGGGCTGGGGCGAGAACTGAGCCCTGGGGCAAGCCATTGTTGAGTTTCTTTGTTTTACTTTTGCCATCGTTTATGAACACGTTGAAAAGCCGATCGCTGAGCATCGCAAGTATAATATTGCAGATTCGACTACAAGGAATTACCTTTGTTAATTTTAGGATGAGGCCTTTCTTCCACACTGTGTCGTAGGCTGCTGTTAAGTCAACGAATGACACTGCTGTTTTCTGCATCTTGTCGAAACCGGTTTCTATATAGTTGGTAAGGGCTAAAACTTGGTCGGTGCAGCTGCGGCCCTTTCTAAATCCCGCTTGTTCTGGAGGGATAACCCTTTCGATGTCTTCTTCTATTCGGCTCAGAATAAGACGTTCAAAAAGTTTCAAGCAGACAGAAAGAAGGGCGATTGGTCGATAACTTGATGCTTCTGCTGGGTCTTTTCCTAGTTTTAGTAAAGCTATAATTTTTGATCTCTTGAATGAGGCCGGAAGGTTCCCTGACAGAAGTACATCGGTGTAGAATCTAGCGAGCCATGTTCTCGTGCGGGGGCCGCTGTGTTTGATAAACTCGGGATAGATGCAGTCAATCCCTGCCGCTGTGCCATTCTTAACCTTCGATAGAGCTTCTGAAATATCTATTTCAGAGAAAGGGTTGGAATATTATTCATTTGGGGATGTTTGAGAACGTAAAATCTTTAGTTCTTGGTTGATCTTGCGGGTGAAAGATTTGTCTTAGTCAGCTTTAGATACGTCTACTATGTGACGGGCAATGAGATTTGGGTCAATTGGTGGCTTGGAAGAAGGTGGTGGGTTTGCAGATCCTAGCCTTCGTAGAAGGCTCCAAGCTTTGCGACTGGAGTGTTTGAAGTCCATTTGGGATACAGAGTTGAACCACTCTGACTGTCTTGCGTCGTCTAAGCTTTTAATTAGTTCGTCCGCAATTTCAGGATTTTGACCAGTACTAAATTCTTCGTAAAGCCTGTCGCTGTCTTTGTTCCAGCATGGGATGTATTCTTTACGAAAACCCCTAGGGATGCACTTTTTGGCCGTGGCAATAACTAGGCCAGAGAATCACTCAAAGTTTGCTACTGTTGGGGGGATAAAGCGAATGTCGCAGTCTAGTTTATCAGTGTATTTTGCCCAGCTGGCTTTCTTAAAGTTCCATCTAGGCCTTGGAGAAGTTTTCATGATGGGTATAGTAACGCCGATGTTTACAATTGCTGGACGATGCTGACTTTGTGGGAAGTTGGACAATATAGACCTCGATGCCGCTAAAGGATTGTCGTTAAGGCTGGAGACAAAACAGAGGTCCGGATTAGAATCTCTTCTCCATCTTGCGGAGTGGAAGCTGCCGCGATCTTTGGCATCGAACAAGAGTTGAAGGCTGTTTTGTTCCGACCAATGGCAGAGAGATTCACCATTTTCATCATCGGTTGCGTACTTCCAGAGGCTGTGATGGCTGTTAAAATCCCCACAGTAAATGGCCGGGTGAGTGTAAGTGGGGAGAACGTTTTCGGGCCAGGGAATCGCTGGTGGTTTATAGACATTAGTGATGTGTAAACCGTGAACGATGGCTGTGATGACTGAGATGTCAGCTGAGTTAGTACATGAGAGGACTTCTGCCCCGTGGATATCATTTTTTATATAAGTGGCAATGCCGTATCTAGGGTGGTTGATGGCTGCTAATAATTTGAAGCCAGGAATGTTACCTCTTTTGTATAAAATATCATTCGATGATGTGTGTGTTTCCTGGATTAGGACTACGTCTACTTTTTCATCTGTCGGTAATCGAGACAGATAGTCGGACTTAGCTTTGCTAATGCCCTCTATATTTAACTGACATATTCGGACCTGAGGTCCTATTATTTTTGCGACCTTGGCCATAATAGTAAATATCTTTTTATTTTTTTTCGTAATCTTGCTTGTGTATATAGTATTATTTCTTGTTAATACGTGTGTTTTTGTCTAATTTACGTGTTAAGTATTCCTTTTAGGAATCGGAGCTATATGCGTATATTTCTTTTCTTTGTAATTTGTGTATTTTCGTTTCTCTGTATTTATTAGCCAGGAGGGTTTATCTGGTGTGAGTCGATTAAACGTAAACTTTGGCTTCCGATTCGCGGTAGTTCATTTAGCGTTACCCAGGATGCACCACTTGGAGGCGAACTACAGTTGCATCTTTTGTTTAATTATGTATGAAAAACAGATACAAAAATAGTACATGGTTGATTTATTCATATGTCTTACAAGTATTGCCGTTTTTAATATCATTTTCCTAGTCTCTACTATATCTTGACTTGACGCGACATCTACTTCATTCTGCGTATATGTCTATGTGTTAATTTGCATAATTTTTTGTAGCAAAATAAATTAGTAAAACATTAGTAAAATATTAGTAAAACATTAGTTCAAAACAGTTAAGTGCTGAACAAGTATAATTAAAATTTTTGCTGAAAACATAATTTAAAAAAAAAAAAATGCTGAAAAAATAGTATACCTGATTTACAAGACGATTTACTTACTTTTCTACTAAATATTTGTTTTCAGTGTAGATTACGATATTTTTAAAAAGAATCGCATTTAGCACTCTTGGTAGAACAAAAACTTGGGTAATACTATTAGCAAGGTAAAAATTTCGGGTTTGGTTAAAATGTAAATATCCATTATTTAATAAAATATTTGCTAATAGACACAACAATGTGAAATTTATGTCCGAATTCATTATTTGCCGTAAGAAATTCCACAATTCCAAAAAAAAAAACCCCCAAAAATCATATTTTTCAAATATTTTGCTGCCAAGTCTACTTTTAAAGCGGGAATTAAAAAAGACTTATCCAATACATGATTTATGTGTTGGAGTATCTACAACTGCTTACACTACCTAATTGGAGGCGTGAACAATTTTTAACAGTGGGTTTAAGTTGGTATTTGCTTTAAAAATATGTCAAATTTAGAAGCGGCTGGGGGAAAAAGTATTCCCAAATCAACTCGCTTTTATATAAAAATACCTTCCAGAATATTATACACACTTTATATGTTCAAAAAGAAAATATTTATCTGGAGTTAAAAGACTGTTGGTGCTTTTTGGGGAAAACATTGCAAAAATTTGATTTTTTTTATTTCTACTTTAAACGAATGTAGTTTTTGAGTGAAACAAGTTATTGCATTCAGTTTTTTTTATTTACTCAAGAATTTATTTAATTTAATAACCAATATTTTTAAAAAGAAATTGCCCCCGATTTCGTCGCGGTATGCACAAAATCTGTACCTGAGTCGGTCCTAATTTGGAATTTCACATTTTCAAATGGGAATATCTCGTGAACTATTAGAGATAGTCCACTCATATAAGCATGACTTTTGTTAATCTTTGCTAGCAGTTTAAAAATACGTTAATTTTTAGGATTAGTTACAAAAAAATGGCGGGCACACAATACTATATATGTAAAAAGTTTCCTTTTGTGGGTGGTCATATTGCCGCTCCTGGGGCAATATGATTAGTAACAAAATGATTACCAATTTAGGATAAGTAACAAAAGAATAAAGACATCTCCATTTGTTTAATTCAAAATTTTAATTATGTGTTTCAATTATAGGAACTTAACATATTTATCTCAAGGGGTTTTCAAACTACCAAAGCAAAAGCTATTAGATTATAGTTAAACCTAAATACATATTGGATTTAAAAGATTTATATTTACAATGAATTTACAACAGAATAATAAATCACATTCAGAAATGTGTTAATCTTAAATAACGACTCTCTTTACTAACGAAACAATAATAACAATTAACATCTTATTAACTTGGTAAATTGACTGTCTGTCTAGGTTTTATTTGTTGAGTTAACAAATTAAATTTTGTTAATAAGAAAACAATTAAAATATATTTAGCAAAAAAAAAACTTGAAAATATTTAATAAATTCGTAATAAAATAAACATGACGTTTTTAATAATTTTAGACACTTTCTTATCGTGGAAGTTTTTTAGAGTAAAAAATTTAATATTGATAATAAACAATTAACAAGCAAAAAATATAAAAATTTCTGAAGAAATCAAATTATTAAGATGATTCAAATACATAAATTTTGCATTATACATAAAAAAAAAATAACAAATTATATTGCTTTTTAAAAAGTTTAATCATTTTAATGATAGACAATGCAATTGTTTCATTGGCATCACCCAAATCTTCAGTTATCCGCAATATAAAAATATAATTGGCTTAACTCAAACCGAGACATTACATACAACAGACAAAATTAACTTTATAAGAATTTGTCTGCCTTCGGGCGATTAAATTTTCTAAAAATAACCAGAGTTTAACTTTAACCACAGAAAGTTTCATATAAATTTGACATTCATAACTATGGTTAAGCATTAAACTTTGGTTAACCTGAGATAAGTGTATTAACTGTCTGATGTGGTAAGCGTAATTATAAAATCTAAACTATTGGAATAACAACAATTGTTGTCTATCAATATACTTAGTATATCATTATATGTAGTGTGTGTGTGTTTGTTACATTACAATTTTTAAAAACAATATACATATATCCCAACAAACATTATTTGTATGAGAAGAGCCGTGGAATACCAAAAATTATTTTTGTCAATAATAATATCAACTACCATCGAATAAAATTTGATTGATTTGTATAAATATTTCAATTTAAAAATTTTAAAATACATTTTAATATTTAAAAAATTTCTTTCTTTGGCAAAAAATTACAACAGCCAAACAAGGAAACTACACAGTGGTGAATGCGTAGATTTAAATGAAGTTTTCATATGTTGTAACGGACAAACAAATATTTTAACTTTATATTAGATTAATGGTGAAATTTAAAGCACTTCTTTGCACTATTAAAAATAAATTTCAGATTTGGCTATAAACTATTACCAAATTAGTGTATTTTAACATTTTTATTCAAAGAATTTGAAATAAAAACATTTATCGGATTTAGGAAAAATAATTTTTAGAGGGATTTTTTTGGTTGTAGAGGGTCGCATTTAAAAAAATAAGCATGAGTCTGAGCTATTACTTTCCATCAATGATTTCTTCGTTTTTTCACAAATTTTACGTTTTTTAAAACATATTTTTCAATGGTAATTATATTTTTTTAAAACCATTTTCATAAATCAATGAAATTCTCAAATCATTATCATTAATAAAAAAAAAAACGATTATGAAAATAATTTCATTGATTTAATTGATATCTAAGCAATGGTCAGACAATCGACATTTCATTAGTCCACATATGTATGGTATGGAACACCACTATTATTTTTTTTTTTTTTTTGAAAAATGGACTTATACCAGTTTCATAGTAAGCCGTTCATTTATTACTTGCTAATCAATTAATTAAAATCTTTGCAGACTTTTATTTTTTAAATGATAACTAAATGAAAATGTCATTAATTTTTAATCACATGCAAATTGATTAGTTTTTGTTTCATATTAAATGATTTCTTTCAATACCCGGGTAAAAATAGTTCTATATAGTCATATGCAATATGATAACGTCGTCTGACTTTGAATGGATTTACATTACGACTTACATCTACTCTACTCTACTTCGATAGGGCGACTGACCTTAGGTGGGCTAATGGCGTGACTTGTGTGGTGACAAGGCACATCTGGCCGGCTCTGGATCTGGGGCGAACGAGAGCGCTCCTGTCGCTTTCCAGGGGGGAAATCTCTGACATTTTGGCGGTGATAACCGGCCACTGTCTTATTGGCAGGCAGGCTCGTAGGTTGGGAGTGTTATCGCCTGACTTCTGTAGGAGCTGCGGGGACGAGGAGGAGGAGGAGAGTATTGAGCACTTTCTCTGTTCATGTCCCGCGCTGGCGCTATGTAGGAGGGCCTCACTTGGATCGGCGTTCTTTCACGATCTTGTGGATATTTCAGGTGCTGGTATTCCGCACCTCCTTAGCTTCTTTAGGAGCTCCAACTGGTTCAACGGTGGAGTCTGACCGGTAATCCGTCAGTCTCGTGGCATCACAACGGACCTCAGAGTCTAAGTGTGCTGGTGCTCACGGAGCCGGCTACCACTCCGACCTAACCTAACCTAACCTACATCATTATATACAAATACATCAGATAATTTTTAATGAGAAAAAGTTTTATATGGTTCTTGATATAATTATATGTCTAAAAATCTTGCTCCATATATAACTACACAAGCCATATAACAAAAATCCAAATATATGTAGCGATCGATATGATTATATATGGTACCATGCAAAGTCATATTAAACTATATATGACTTCATACTAAAACTATTTTCCTTATAATTTTATATAGCTTTATATATAATACCATAAATATTTTGGTAAAATTCAATATCAAATTAAGTTATCTGCAAGTTAAGACTTTATTACATATAGCTTCACATATAACTATATTAAATTTATAACGAAATCATTTGAAATTGATTTCTTTTATATAATTTCAAATAAAAAATTGGTACATTTTATAAGACAAAACCACTATGACCACTGATGATATATTTTAGAAACACTAAATTTTTTACTTGTTAATTTTTAAATATTTCGTCATGTTTCATTTAAAAAATTTGGGTTTTTAAAATTGCCGATTTCCAGAAATTTGAATTTTCAACTTAAATACTTTTAAGCATAATGGGAACTTCCTATATATAAACAAATAGAAATTGGTCCGAAAAATAGGTCATCTACATGTATCTAATTATATCAAATTAGATATAATTTGATATAATTTTGTCCGAGATTTGTCCATATCAGGGACATTAAATTATATCTAATTGGATATAAATAGATCCGGTTATTTTTATAATTTTAGCCGAACGTAGGTATGCTTTTTGTGACTTGAAGTTATGCTTAAAAGTATTTAAGTTGAAAATTAAAATTTCTAGAAATCAACTATATCAAAGATCAGAATTTTTTTAACGAAATGTTTAAAAATTAAAATGAAAAAAATTTCCCTTTGGCAACTTATCAAATGAGAAATATTTATATTAGACTCCATATTAAAATGTTTACCCGGGTATTAATATAAAATTAATTATAATGATAAGGCAACTTAGCCAACTCTAAATATAGAAACTAAAAGAAAAAACAAAAACTCCTATTAAATTCTTACGGCCATAACACGCAAATATAAAATGACAAAAGTTTACAGCAATGTTATTCAAACTATCCCCTGGGGGGGACGAACCAGGGATGATAAATGTGATTTTCAAAATAGTACCAACAAGCTTAAAAACTAGTGCTTTTTTGACCCCCATACAGACCCCCAGGTATGTTGAGCATAAAATCGTCCAATTTTTCAATAAAAATCGTCATTATATTTTCAAATTCGTCTAAAAATCGTCAAATCAAAAAATATTTGTTACAAGTGTGATAAAGTTTTAATAAAAGAATAATAATGTAATTCACATTTCAAGTGCTCATGTACTATCGGTATAATATAATACGATTTTTTACACTTTTCTGTAATTTAAACTTTGAAAATCATGATATTTTATAATGATAGTACTTTACCACTTTAACTGTTAATTCCTTCTAAAGGGTCCGCCATCTAACTTTTTTTTTCAACTAGTGCTTATTTCGTGAATGGTAACACTTATCTCATGTCTGATTTGACAGATAATTCGTTTTATCCTTCCGCTGAACGAATATGGTTGTGTATACGCTTGAAAAACGCTGGGAAATATTGCGACATTACTTTGAAAATCATGGTAATGTTGCAGAATGTGTGCGAAAATTGCGTACGGATTTTGAAAGAAGAGAAGCACCGTCAGCTACGTATGTTCGTTATGTTGTGAAAAAAATGAAAGAAACTGGCATCCTCATCGATAAACCAAAGCGTGAAAAGCCAAAAACAGTGCGTACACCCGAGAATATTTTTAAATCTTAAATTCTTTTACATAGTTTAGAAATTCTTTAACAATGTTATTTTCTTAAATTATTAAATTTGGACTTCCATTAACGAATTAAAGTTTCAAATTGCATTACATGTGATGACATAGTTCAATATAATAAATTGCGAAATTTTGGATTATTTCATATTTTTCATTTTGGGTTGGTTTTTAATATTGCTAAAATTTTCCATTATTGTTTTTCCATTTTCAAATATAAATTGTGAATATCTGAAGTTTTCACTTTATTTATATTATTATTAGGCCTGTTTTTTAAGCACCGGATTTATTTTTGGATTTATAAATCAGAATATTCGAACTCGATGTTTGTTTCGCAAAAACTTGGATATTTTTTTTTTAATTTAAAAAATATTTTATTTTTATTTCAATCTTACACTAATTAAACTTTATAAAAATATAAATATTAAAAAAAGCGGGGTTTACATTCAATAACTTTTCATAATAACGATTGTTTATCACAGTAACACTAATAGCGGAATGGAAATTTAAAAAAAGCGTTTCCATTAAAGACATGTTTCTTCTTATGTAAACGGTTTAAGTTTTCTATTTAACCTGTTTGATTTTGAAATATCTTGAACTACACTCAAAAAAATAAGTTAGTACAAAAGTTAGTAAAACGTCTTGTAAATCAGGTATACTATTTTTGGCAAAATTTCAGTTTATGGGGGACACCCCTGGAAAAAAAAAAATGCCACGCCCCCTTAAATGACCCCAGGAGTGCGAAAATCATAATGAATAAGGGGGCTCACGCCCCTTATGGGCGTGGCAGTCGAAAAACGACCCGGCCCACCTACGTAGACAATATGGGTATCAAATGAAAGCTAATGTCTTCACGATTCCAAAAATAGCCGTAGTTGCCAGATCGGGCGATTTTTGTAGCCGATATGGCCATTTTGGCAAAATTTGCATAGTACCTTCAGAAGGAAGCATACCAAATTGCATAAGTTTTTTCAATAAAATCGGCGGCTTATCGTCCAATTCACGACCCCAGTCGTGAATGTCAAAGGCAGTAACGCAATCCATATTTAGTGATGTTCTCGTGTCAAGAGTCAAATCATAAATGAGGATAAGTACAAAATTAAGAAACGAGGAAAACTCTTGAAAGCTTCTGATTGGTTAATGAAAATTTGTTATACTGGCTTCGGTTAGTAAAGTTTTTCTGCGTGACCGGCCTACGGCCGGGCTTAGGGGTTTTTAACTCCAGTATGTCTTAATTCTAGACGGCGGGGAACTCGAGTGCTCGGCCTCTGGCCGAGCTAAAAAGAAATAAACAAAAAAAAGTCCTTCCCCCATTTTATAAAAATTAACATATCTTCCTCAAATTCTGGACGATCTGGCAACTACGGGTATTTTTGGAATCGTGAAGACATTTCCTTTCATTTGATACCAATATTGCCTAAGTAGGTGGCATGGGTCGTTTTTCACCCCCGCCCCTATTTAACAAAAATGGCCGTATCGGCTGCAAAAACCGCCCGATCTGGCAACTATGGCTATTTTTGGAATCGTGAAGACATTAGCTTTCATTTGATACCCATATTGTCTACGTAGGTGGGCCGGGTCGTTTTTCGTCTGCCACGCCCATAGGGGGGCGTGAGCCCCCTTATTCATTATGATTTTCGTACTCCTGGGAACATTCTGAAGGGGATGGCATATTCAGATTTTTTCTCTAGGGGTGTCCCCCATAAACTGAAATTCAGCCCTATTTTTTAGCAATTTTTTTTGCTAAAATCGTGTTTTCAGCTAAAATTTTTGTTATACTTATTCAGCACTTAACTGTTTTATACTAATGCTTTACTAGTTTTACTAATTAATTTTGCTAAACAAAATTGTGCTGATAAGCACATTAATAGTGTGGACGACAACCAGATTGAAAGATATACGCAGAATGAAGCAGATGTCGCGGCATGTCAAGATGTAGTAGAGAAGAGGAAAATGATACTTAAAAAGAACAACTCTAATAAGACATATAAAAAAATCAACCATGGAAGACTTTTGTATCTGTTTTTCATACATAAAACAAAATTGAGGATTAAAACAACTTAAATTTTGCGTGAAAATAATTGTCTTTTAATTAAATAAAAGACAAAATAAAATATTTAAATTTAATATGTATTTCTAAACTAAATGTTTATAGATTTATAATCAAGTGTGGTCAAATTGCAAACAAACAAACATATACAGACATGTAGACAGAGTAAAGCGAAAGACAAAGACACCCATCTTAGGTAGATTTTTATGGTTCCTTTTTCTTATTGCAAAAAAAGGGTTGTTTTTTTCGTTTCGTTTGTTTTTGTTTATTTTTTTCGTTTCGTTTCTATATCTTCGGCAGTTGCGTCCTTTAAAATAAAGCATCATTTAGACAACCATTGATGTAAGTAGTTGAAAGAAAATTTTTGTTATGTTATTTATATTTATTTCTTTATATTTTCAGATATTAAATTAATGCATGTCGTCAATGTGGGAAAATGAAAATTTTTATATTTCGTAATTATTGTAAGTTATTTTTAAAAGAATCACAAAAATATGTTTTATGATTTTCAGCAAATAAATTAACTAAATTACAATTTTTTGCGTTTTTTTCAGTCTACTAAAATTCAGCAATAAATTTATTAATTTTTAGCAAGGCATTTTTATTTCTAATCTACTAAGTGTTAGCAAAACTTTTGCTGAATCTACTAATTTTGTTGCTAAAAATTAGCTCGCTGATTTTCAGCAGAAGATTTTGCTGACATTAGCAATTTTTTTGCTAGCACCCTCCTGACTAAAATTTTGCTGACTCAGCAAAAATTTTTGCTGACTTTACAAACTTTTTTTTTTTTAGTGTAGTTAAAATCAAAATAACGCTTAAATACCGAAACAACGATTTATAACGTTATTTTGTTGATGTATCAACTTTTAATGGGTAGAATCTTGAAATAAACCCTGTAAAGACACATGCCACTATTGGAATCGTAGCTTTAAAACGTTCATAACGGCATTGGTGTGGCCGTGGCAGGCAACTGCTATTGTAATGGGAAGGTAGTGTTTGCCAACCATGAAAAAAGTAAGCACATACTCAGGGAACTTCTGCTGTAAATATTTGTCGTTGTTTCAGTTGTAATACAGTGTCTTTATTTTTAAGTGAAAAAAACAGTCATTTGTAGAAGAAATTTAATTTTTGACTACAATTGTAGTTCATTTAAAAAACAAACCACATTAAATTACAGTATTATGATTTTATATTTATTTTATACAGTATTTTTTTTTTTCTATTTAAAAAAATAAAACAAATTAATGTTTGTTTATTATTTACTGCACTCACTGAACCACTCATTAATAATACAATTGTAGTTAATTGTTTGAACAGTAAAAAACAAATGACTATGTTAGTTGAATTTACTAAAATGTAAGTCGTTCTTTTTTCAAGTGAAATTTCATTTGCTTTCAACTACATTTGCAGTGGTCTTTACCTTTATTAAGTGCAGAAAATAAATTAAAATAAACCTAACATGAATCCATAAAATAACTTTTTTGCTAAATTTTCAATAAAAAATAGTTTTTGATTTTAACTTAATAATAAAAATCCAAAAATAGATCCGGTGATTTTTTAATAATAGCAAATAAGCATGTTTTGCTGACATATTAAACGTTTGTCAAAAAATCGTCATTTTGGAAGCAAAAATCGTCAAATGGTCATTTAGTAATTTAGGTACTAAAAATCGTCAAAATGGCGATAAATCGTCAAACCTGGCAACAGTGCCCCCATAATACCATAATTTTTTTTTTTTTTTTGTAAGTTCACGAAAAAATTATAATTTTAGCAAAAAAGCAATGAAATTACTGTGGAACTTATCCATTGAAACTTTTAATTTTATTTGTTCAAAGTTTCATTCACTACATTTAAGAAGATTTATTAAAAAGCTACTGTCATAAAAGATATGAAGCTTTCCATTAATTTAAAGACATTTTTAGGCAATTTGTGAAAAAATTTCATTTGTTTTTCTGTAGAAAATAAAACGAAAACACATTTTCCTTACAAAAGTTTTTTTTAAAAATCTTAATTTCAAAATTAGCATTTTTACAGAAAACATATGTTCTCAAAAATATTTCGATATTTTATAAATATTAGATTGAAATTTTATAAATTTTGTTATGAGTATTTTAGCACATATTTGACACATTCAGTGTTCCTTTGACGACCCAAAATATTGAAACGGCTTTTTTATTTTGCCGGAAACAAATAAAAAAGTGATGTAAAAACCTTAAAATTATTCAACATCATGACTGCAATCGTGAATAAAAAAATTGTGGATAGTTGTTATTCAGAGTTTCCAAATAATTATTTGAAAAAAATAATTTTTGACATTGAAAATTTTAAATTAAATTTTGACATTCCCAAACTCTTATATTTTTAATTGTTATGTCGATGACAAAATATGAAAATGTATTTCTTTGCTAAAAAAAAAAAATTGTTCATCGATTGCTTGTAATTTTTGAAAATCTGACCGATCGGACCATGAAATTTTCAAATACACAAAGTCCAAAATATTTCAAAATTTATTTCGTTTTGCAGTGTAAAATTGGTTAATTTTGTACTATATACATGCAGAGTTTGGTTTTTAGCGGATCTATGAAGTGTCCTTAATGAGTTTAAGGTTTCGAATTTATTGGCCATGTACTGTTTATTTTCTAATGAATTAATGGTTTTTAGTTTATGTTTAAGACATAATAACTATTAAAATCTTATAACCAGGGGCAGGAAAATATGCACTAAAAACTAAAAAATATGAGTATTGACATTCAAAACTTTTTTCTAATAACAGTAGTTGGCTACCACAGTTAAGTCAAGTCCGAAATGAAAATTAAAAAAAAAATCGATTCCAATAAAGAAATTTTATGTAATCGGTATTTTCTTGATATTTTGCCGCTTTGATTTCGAAATATCTTGAATTAAAGTTAAAATACCGAAACACCGATTTATAATGCTATTTTGTAGATATAACTAAATTTAGAGGGTCAAATTTTGATATTAATGCTGAAGTTAAGAAGACACATGACACTATTGGCATCATAGTTTTAAAATATTCATATAGGTCTAGAGCTGGGGGTGGTAGGCAACAGCCATTAGAATGAAAAGGTAGTGTTTGCCAACCATGAAAATTATGCATTTATAATGATCAATTTTTATTTTTTTTTATAATTTTATTTAGTAAAAACACAACAAAAAAATTAAATTTTGACGAGCATATACGAGGGCGGTCCCAAAATTAGCCGGACGGGGAATTTGACGTATAGATGGCGGCAGTAGTTTGAAAAAAATTACTTTGGTGAAAAGTGACAACCTTTTAAAACATATGTTTTAAGTTTCAAGGCGCCACGTTCTTCAGTATTTTTTTTCTTGAGACATCAAAAACAAACGATCTCAGTGAATTTGTAAACATGGAAAAAATTGTTCATCATTATTAATTCAATACTTTCACTGGCAAAGTCTCAGGTCAACCAATATTAAAGCCGAGCTAGTTTTTACACTGGGGGAGTCTGCTCCTTCGTTTACGACTATAAAACATTGGGTAGCAGAGTTTAAACGATGTCTTACGAGATGCCAAGACGAACACCGTAGTGATCTACCAATTGAGGTGCCCACGCCAGAAACGGCTAAGAAAATCCACAAAATTATATTGGATGATAGTCGGTGAGATTGTTAAAGTGATAGGCATTTCAGAATTGCTTTACATCGCATATTGACCGAAAATTTGGAGATGAAAAAGCTGTGCGCAATATGGGTGTAGCGTTTCAATTTCAATTTTATTTATTCATAATCTATAAGCCCACTAGGCGATGGCCAAAATCATTGAATTAAAGTTCGAATTGCTTCCTCACGCACCTTATTCGCTAGATTTAGGTCCCTTGGATTATTTTCTATTTCCAAACTAGAAAAAATGGCTCGGTGGTAAAAGATTTTGCCAATAATGAAGAGGTGGAGTCTGCGGTTGATGGCTATTTAAAGTAGCTAGCCAGTTCTTACTTTAAACAGGGCATCGAAACTATTGTATATCGCTGGAAAAAGAGTATCAAGCTAAAAGGAGAACATTTTTTCTAAATTTGTTGTGTTTTCTTTGTTAGGTCGGCTAATTTACAAAAGTAGTGTAATAAAAACTTGATTTTATTAATAATTTTGTACGTGGATCTAAGCTGCTCAATCCTGTTAAGTGTTCTCTACGCGCAAAGAAAAAACATGGTTGAGGTAACCATATTCGAAGAGCATCATACATTTTTGGATTTATGATTGCGACAACCATGTTACTATGGATGGGACAACCATACTCTTATCTGGTTTTGTATCATAATACGATAATTAGATTACCATATTATGGTTCCAATTACATCCCAATATTATCATATTCTGGTTCTGGAAATTTTTATGAATTATCATAATATGAGCCCCACAGTATTCTCCCAGCATTCTGTTGAAGTTGTATTAAAAAGTTATGGAAGTTTTCTTTTTAATAGTTATTTATTTATCTGTTTAATACTTTAAACATTTATATAAACTTAGGTTTAAAATAATTTATGTAAGCAAATTGTCTTTGGTCTGAAGATAAAGCTTTGTGAAATATTACGTCAGCCAGTGGCGTACCCAGGGGGGGGGGGGGGGGGGGGCCCTGGGGGCCAAAGCCCCCCCCGAAATATTTTCGATTTGTTATTTTATTTTTGTTTTGGTTAGTATGTAATAAATGAATTTATAATATTTTTTTGAGACTATAATTTTTCAAACTAATGTTATTTTAACAGAAATTGATCTATGGAAACACTACCATAAAGACCATCAAATCCGCTAGATGCTATTCAAGATTGCAACAAGGAGCTTTTTCCAAACGTTTACATGTTTACATTTACTGATAGTAATTCCTGTTGCAACTGCATCCGCGGAGAGAAGTTTTTCCACCCTAAAAAGAGTGAAAACATATTTAAGGAATTCTATGGGTGAAGCTAGACTTGGTGCTCTAGCTCTTGCATCAGTGTATCGAGAAAAGGTTGAACCTGACAAAATCATTGACACTTTTATGAAAAAAAAATCGTCGAATTAAATTTGAAGAGTTTTGTTAATAAGGATCTTAATTAATATGATAGCTCACTTTAAAAATCAAAATAAAATTATTTAATTGATACATAAATTTGTTTAATATTTCAAAAAAAAAAAAAAAAAACTTGTTTGTAGATATAAAAAAACTAAAATAACAAAGACATGTCAAAACATTTTTGCTTCAAAATTGCTATCATAACTGGGTATAACGTCAATGGTAACTTTTCCATCCAAAACTTATTTAACAGATACAAAATATTAGTGTCGGACCGAACTCATTTTTTTCGGCCGAAGCCGAACTTCTGCCATTATATCAATGTTCGGCCGAAGCTGAACTTTTTGTTTTAATAAAAAAAATATAAATTGTTTATTTAGATCAATAAATTTAAACCAAAAAGTTATTAAACATAAACAAAATACAAATTTATAGGTATATTTTTTTAAAAAATCATATTTGGAAAATAGTTTTACTATTTTAAGTACAAAAAAAAAGAATAAAATATTTGTATTGTACTATATTTTATAGTCAAAGAAAAATAGTTGATCGATTTTTAAGTTGATATAGAGAAAAAAACTTAAACTTTAATGTTTAAAACTAAAAAGTTTGATATTGTCATGACAGAAGAGCAATTTTTCCGCATTCACACCATGTGAATTGCTTCGTCTATCAGAATACAGCTGTCCGGCAGCGCTAAAAAGCTGTTCGCTAACTACACTAGTTGGTGGGGCTGATAAATATTTTATTGCTACAGCTTTCATATTTGTAAATGGACTTGAATTCCAATACTCAAATATATTTATATTTCGGGACCTAAAGGCTCCGTAATAAACATTTTAATTTCTTTTTCAATAAAATTTTCGTTTGGTTCTGCTACTTCTAAGTCTGGTACTGCATCATGTCTATCACAAATTGATGAACCTGTTATTCTCTTATCACTCATACACAGTAGCTACCCAGCAAACAATCCGGTCCGTTTATGTGCCGTTTTCGGTACAGCGTATACGGATCCGAAGTCCGTTTCCGTACCGTTTTCTGGATCAGTATACGGACCGGAAAACGGAATAAAAGGAACATCGAATACGGATTCGAAACAGTATAAAGCACGCTAAGACGGACCGTTTTCGTACCGTCATGCTGTATATAAAACGGAGTGTACGAATTGAGTGTACGTTCAAAACGTACCGTAAACTGTCCGTCATTTTTTTTAATATACCGTATACGGTCCGAATATGGTCCGTATTCGTACCGTTTTTTTTTTAAATGGTCCATTTTTATTTTTTTTTATTTATTTTATCTAAATGATTTCTTCTTTTTTTAATTTTAAACAAAAGTTTGGTTTTATTTTTAAAGTTTTTCATTTATAAAGATATTAACAAAAATGGATTAACAATTACATTATTAAAAAATAATATGAAACCACATAAAAATTCAATAAAAATCAATAAAAGGATGTGGTTTTAACATTTTGATTTTTTTTTCATTTTATCTCTGGTGTTGTTTAACATCTTCATCATTAAAATTTTTATGAGATCTGCGTCTCTATATTTAATTGCAAAAACATCTGATATACAAGTATATGTTAAAAAAGTGGTACATTTAAAAATAACCAAAAAAATTACCACTAAAAATCTTAAATACGTATTCAGCCATTTTTTATTTTATGCAGCCGTTCTCGAGTTATGGAGTGACAATCAAAATGTACCCTTATTTTTATATATATAGATATATAGATAGATGAAAATGACTAATGTTCAGAAAAATCATCACATCTGGACCAAACGAAAATATTTTTAAAATTTTTTTTTTTTAAAACCATCCTCATTGCATGTTCTACAAAACGTTTTCAGCCATTTTTTTATTTTATGCAGCCGTTTTCGAGTTATGGAGTGACAATCAAAATGTACACTTCTTCTTATATAGATAGATGAAAATGACTACTGTTCAGAAAAAATCACCACATCTGGACCAAACGAAAATATTTTAAACATTTTTTTTTTTAAACCATCCTCATTGCATGTTCTACAAAACGTATTCAGCCATTTTTTATTTTCTGCAGCCGTTCTCGAGTTATAGAGTGACAATCAAAATGTACACTTCTTTTTATATATATAGATTTTATTAATATTTAATTTTATTAATAAATAAAACTGTTTGATTTTTTTAAACAAAACACACTCCGGTAATACCGGAATTAAAACGATAACGGTTGTAACGGAGTTTTAACTGATGAAAATCGGTGTAGTCCGGTTAAACGGCACCGAAACGGATACAGCAAAACGGAGTTAAAACGGATAATTTTCGGAAATTTGAGTAATCCAATTTTACTGTACGTTAATGGTCCGTTTTCGTAAAAGCTTCGACGGATACGTCAATTCCGGTCCGTTTTCGTACCGTCAATGCCGGATTCATGAATCCGTTTGTAGTCCGTAAAGTTGTTTCTTGGGTATATTTCAGGAAATTTTTTTTTAAACTCTTTTGGCTTTTTGAAATTTTTTCACACACTTTGATGTTTAAATATCGGTGTTTTTTTTTGTATTCTATCATATTCAACGTTGTATTTTTTATGTAGTTTTTTTGTAAATTCGGGAAAGTAAATATAACCACAGTTGTTATTTATTTGTGCTTTTTATAAATAATCATAAAAAGTTCGGTAGTTCGGCCAAATTCGGCCAAAATTTGGCCGAACACCGAACTTGGCCGAACTTTACTTTTTGGCCGAACTACGAAGCCGAAGCCGAGTACTTGGTCGGACACTACAAAATATTAAATATAGGCTCTCGTATGTAAAAAATGATATGCTTCTCAAACAAACAAAAATTTAAAAAAAAAAAATTGGGCCCCCCCCGAAACAAAATCCTGGGTACGCCGCTGACGTCAGCTATACAAGCTATACATGTGATTACACTTAAAAATATTATTAAGAATACAATGTCACAATACATTTATAATGATCACGCCATTTTTGCAGCAATCATAATATCTGCATTATAACACTATTATAGTCCTAGTTATCATATTATGATCATGGAAAAGAATTTCGTCATCACTTATTACGATATTATGTTTATTGCAAACATATTATGATTATTTCTATAGACTTAAAAGCAAGTGTATTTTGTTTAAATTTTTCTTTCATATTTCTTAATATATTTTTTTTTCTTCAACAATATTTTTTTGCGTGAGTGAAAAAATTTAAAAATAAATCACTTATCATTTTTTACTTAATTTGCAACACTTTTATTTCCATATAATAAACATAACTTTATTTAAGTGATGCGTGCCAAATTAAACTTTTGCCTGGACATTCAGGGTAGACCGGGTTGAGACTACAAACTAATTTTTTCATACACAAAACAAAAAACCATTACAATTGACACCACTACGTTGTTTTTTCATTTTAATGTATTTTGGTTTAATATTATTAAATTTGTTGGGGCTGACTGTTTCTCACAACATCTTTTCATAAAATCTCAAGCAAGACTGAGCGAAGGCGCTCATAAAAGAAAACAAACCGATCATCTTATAGTTAGCGCAACTATAATATGGCTGTAGTTACAGAGAGGAATATGATAAAATCACTATATTATAATTGTAGACAAAACAATATTATGATAACCATATTTATTATTGGTGAAATATGATTGATACAATAATAATTTAATTGAAACAACCATTTATGGCTGTAGGAAACATAGTTTTGTGGGCGCAATCATATTGCAACCATATTTTTTCTCTGTGTGTAATTGTCATATGTAAACTGGAATTAAGGGAAACAGTTTTTAGAGCTTTTTAAATATGTATTTTTCAATATATATAAATAAAATTTTGTATTAATTGTGCAAAACGTATGCAGAGTATATATACAAAAATACAAATAAGCTTTAAAATTGAATTAAAATGTCTCAAAAACTTAAAAACGAAAAAATCCCATGGATTACATTGGATAGCGCTTAAAAAATTTACATTGATTTGTTACATATAAAATACAATTGATTTTTTTTTTATCGAAAAACTAAAAAAAAATCAATAAAAATATGCATTTAAAGCTAAAAAAAAAAGTAAAACTATGCATTTAGAGCAAAATAAATAAAAATATGCAAATAAAGCAAAATATGCAAAAATATGCATTTATATATTCAAAAACATGCAATAACAAATCGGTGCCATGTCAACGCAAATTCTTTGATTCGCAAAGATATTTGGTAGCCCTGTTCTCATATTTAAGGGAAAAAATATGCATTTTCATGAACTTCCGGTCCCTGTTTATAACTATTTGGATGTGCAACCAAAGGAAAAAAATTGTGAAGAGACATCATTAGAAAAACTTTTAATAATTAATTAAGAATTTGTATGTTTTTCTGAATTACGCAAAAATGAAAATAACAATTACCGAAAGTTATCCCCAGCCATCCATCCATTCATCCATCAATCCATCAACCTTATTTCAGCACTCAACATAAGAATATTTTAATTAATTTTATACTCACTCATCGACCCAACCCTGAGACATTTGTTACAACTTGCAGTCAATATTTAAAAAAAAATAAAGTAATAAATAAAAATATAGTTTTTAGTTTTGAAATTCAATATTAATTAACACCACTTGACTTTAAATTTTTTTTTATTTTTTTCCTCTAACATAAATTTAAGACTACTAATTAAATTATTTTATTGAATCTACAACAACTATAAATCTATCTTTAAAATAACATCAGAGACACATCTTCATCTAAAAACAATTGATAGTAAATATCACCCTCGCCCAACAATTACTGTCAGCTTATTTGTTTTATAATTGTTTGAGAACAAAAATCAAATAAAATATTTCAATGATAAAAAATATTTCAATGATAACAAAAAAAATAAAAGTGCAAGGCAAACATGAAAAGATAAATGTTAACCCTCGAGTTACACGGTACATTATTGACTCGATTTCGATACAAGGCAATTTGTATTTGAATTGAGAATAACCTGCAGTAATGCGGATTCAATTTAACTTATTACGGCCATGTCATAGTTCCGTAGGATATCTTTCAACCAAATTTTGAAGATATATAAAGGGTGTTTTTTATTCAACTATAGAACTTCAAATTGGCAACAGTTTTTTAACTGGCGGCCATTTTGTCAGCTGTCAAGTGATTTATGTTAAGTTTGGTTTGGCATTTCAACATGAATAGACTGACGCCTGAACAACGCTTCCAAATTGTGAAAATTTATTTTGATAATCATGGTTCTGTTCGAAATACGTATCGCGCACTACGTCCATGTTACGGTCAACAAAATCGTCCATCAGAGCAATTAATTCGATTAACTATGGAATGTTTTTTCACCACGTTTACTCTAAATGATAATATGCATCCACAGAGACGTCGAACAGTGCGTACTGAAGAAGAAGTCGTAGAGGAAACCCCAAACAGTCTATTCGCCATCGTGCACCGCTATAGAGCCATGATTACTGACTTTTTCGTTCATCAATTGAACAACCATGATGAACAGGAGATGTGGTTTCAACAAGACGGCGCAACATGTCACACAGCTCGTGTTAAAACTGATTTATTGAAGGAAACGTTTGGTAAACACATAGTTTCACGTTTCGGACCCGTGAATTGGCCTCCAAGATCGTGCGATTTAACGCTGCTGGACTATTTTCTGTGGGGATATGTGAAGTCGCTAGTCTACGCCGATAAGCCCGAAACGATTGACCACTTGGAGGACAACATTCGTCGCATAATTGCCAATATACAGCCACAAATGTTGGAAAAAGTCATCGCAAATTGGACTTCCAGATTAGAATAGCATTTGCCGAGCCAGCAGTGTCGGTCATTTGCCAGAAGTCATATTTAAATTATAATGCCAGAAGATCATCTTTCGAATTCCATTTCAAAGTTCTATACCTCGATAAAAAACACCCTTTTGAACAAAGACTTATTAAGATTTGTTTTGCCTTAAAGCGCCCCTCTGGTGAAAATATTAGCAACCAAAGTTCAAAATTCGACAGAATATTAATCCTAGACGGTTGAAGATATTTTAAAAATATGAAAATTTTGTATAGTTTGATGGACAAACTTTAATTAAAAAATATATGACAAGTAATAGATGAGTTGGACAAAAAGCTTCATTGAGATTTGTTTTGCCTTAAAGCACTTTGACAGATTATGAATCCTAAACGATTAATGATATTTTAAAAATTTTAATTTTGAATAATTTGTTGGGTAAATAATAATTCAAAAATATAGGAAAATTAAATTTTTTTAATTAAACCGATTTTCAAAACTTTTAGAAAAAAGTTTGTTGTTTTTGAACACTTTTCAAAATTGTCATATGGCAAGCCATAATTTTTTGGAAATAACTCGGCGATTTCTTACTTAGTAGTCCGATTGCAATGAAGTTTGGAACACGCATAAGTGACGTAATATTGAGCTTAAGTTTTGATTTTGAACCTTCCAGATATGACAACCCAAAATAGGGAACTTTTTGTATATAAAGTTTTGAGTGCTTGAACTAACAAAACACTTGCCTATATGTGTGATTTATCTCCTATAGTTCACGAGATATTCCAATTTGAAAATGTAAAATTTCAACTTAGGTCCGACTCAGGTCCAGTTTTTTGCAAAATAACAGTACGAAATAGGCGCAAATTTCTTTTCTAAAATTTTTGTTAGTTAACTAAGTAAATTCTAGATTAAATAAAAAAAAATGAATGCAATATATTGTTCCACTCAAAAATTACATTCTTTTAAAGTTGAAATTAAAAAAAAAAACAAATTTTTGCGATTTTTTAACCAAAAAGCACCAACAGTCTTTTACCTTTAGATAAATATTTTCTTCCTGAACATGTATGTGTATGTGCATTTTTCGCGAAAATCTTCAATCTAGGTGAAAATGAGAAAATTGCGTTTCAACAAAATAGCTAAATCTGCTTATTGATGAAGAATATATAGACTGATATTTCGACATATTACAAATGGAATGACAAACTGATATATACCCTCATAACATATTGTGGAGTATAAAAATTGGTCCATTGTCTACGAAGTTGTTAAGGAAAAGGTTAAATAACTAATATTATATGAAAAATCACCCGGATAATTGTATCCTTTCTGCACATTAAAAACTACTATTTTTTCGTGGACACTGAAAAAAATTATAATAATTTATTATAATTAAATTTTGATTCAGGGTTCATGAAGACGTCCTGAAAGGTGTAGTTATAAGTCATTACAAATTTTATATAAACTTTTTTTTTTATTTGTACGTAAATTTTCATACAAAATATTCGAAAACATTTTAATTTTAAGCGACCTAAAATATTATTTTTATTATCGGTACAACATCACCCATAGCGCGGTGCGATGAAGAAATTTTGTAAAAAAAAAAAACAAGTTATAACCCTAGAAACCTTAGAAATTGTTTTTAATTTTAAGATATATTGCCGTTAAATTAATTAACATGCAATAACGAAATCATGTAAGTTTTTAATTAAAACTTAAATACAAATGAAATAGAACAATGTCAAACGTATAATTTTATTAAATAATCATTTATTATTATCATGTGACAGATTGGTAAAAATGTCCATAATTTCTATCATTTAGAAAAAATATGTATAAATTTCAGACATGGGCGACCTCAATTACATTTCATAATCATGCACTTGTGATATGTTTCTATATCATTAATAATTTCAGACCTACGCTCACACTTGTGAGCTTAAACGCTTCCTTGGAAAATTTGTAAAATTGTTATTACCAAACATGGAGATTAGTAACAACATATGGATATTTAATTACTGGGCAATTACATGTAATTAGACGAAAAAAGTAATTGGCCTGTAACACCATGTCTGGTGTTGACAAAATTGTAAATTTTCCAAGGAAGGGTTCAAGCCCACAAGTGTGACTGTAGGTCTGAAATTATTAATGTTATAGAAAAATTTCACAAGTGAATGATTTTGGTATGTACACTCAAAAAAAATAAGTTAGTAGAAAAATTAGTAAAACATCTTGTAAATCAGTTATACTATTTTTCAGCAAATTTTTTGCTAAAATTATGTTTTAAACTAAAATTTTAGTTATACTTATTCAGCACTTAACTGTTTTGAACTAATATTATATCTTACTAATCTTTTACTAATGTTTTACTAATTTATTTTGCTAAAAAATTGTGTTGATTAGCACATCAATAGTGTGAACGACAACCAGACTGAAAGATATACGCAGAATGAATTAGATGTCGCGGCATGTCATGAAGTAGTAGTGACGAGGAAAATTATACTAAAAAGTACCACTCTAGTAAGACATAAAAAAATCAACCATGAAAAATTTTTGTATCTGTTTTTCATACAGAAAACAATATTGTGGATTTAAACAACTTCGTTGGAACTGGCGTGTGATTGTCTATTAATTAAATAATAGACAAAATAAAATATTTCAATTTAATAAAGATTAAATGTGTATTTATTTGTTAACTAAATGTTTATTTATATTAATAATCTTGTGTGGTCAAATTGCAAACAAATATGCAACAAGTGACAAATATGCAACAAGTAAAGCGAAAGACAAACACATACATCCTAGATAGATTTTTCTGTTTCCTTTTTCTAATTGCAAAAAAGGGTTGTATATGTTATATATTGTTATTTTTTCCTTTCGTTTCTATAATTCTCTCGGCATTTGCGTTCCTTTAAAAGATAGCATATTTTAGACAATAATTGATGTAAGTAGTTCAAAGATAATTTCGTTCATGTTACCCAGCAAAATAAAGTGGAAGTAGTGCTTTAAGAACCTCTTTAACTTGACTTCCAAAGCATTAGCATATGCACATTTTTCACTTTAATAGAAGTTATTGTAAACAACTGCCAAAAATGGTAAATTAAAGTTATTTTCAACAGCATTTGCATGGTATCTAAATTAATAACATCATAAGAAGTACTTTTTTATAAGTTCATGTATATTTTTTTTTATATGGATATTGAGGTGGTAAGTGGTTGGATTTGCAATCAGAAGGTTGCGAGTTCAATTCCGGGCCGGGGAGATAATTTTTTTTTTTATTTTTTTTTTAATTCTAATTAATTTTTTTAGTATTTTTTATTTAATTTGGTTTCTCTGAGTATTTTAAGAGAATTAAGTAATTTAAAAACTAAAAAATAATTAACATCTTGACTTTAATCATAAAGAATTAAATTAAATTAAAATAGAAAATTGTTATCCAGAGTGAACAAATAATTATTTGATAAAAATCTATTTTTTGTCTTTGCGATGGAACTTTTTGTAAAACTTATTTAAAAATATAAAAAACCTAAGGTTTAATATTTTTAATTGTTATGTTGATAAGAAAATGCAAAGATGTATTTCACTGCTTAAATTAGTTTATCGAATTTTTCATATTTGTTTCAAGATATACTTTTCAGGTGTGCCTCAATTGAAACGTGTGCAATATTCAAAAAAAAAGATTAGGTAAAAAAATTTAATTTTGGCTTCAAAAATCTAGTTGAGTTTTTAATTCTATTGTTTCGGATCGCAAAAAATTAGCAAAACCAAAAAATATCGAAGCCAAATTTTGAAAGCTAGTTTATTAATAATAATAATTAATTAGTAAATTAATTAATTAAAACCTTTTACTTAATTTAAATATATCACTTTAATTTACCTATAGAGTTTTTACCGACCTCTTTCTTCAAATCTTTAGAAAAAAATACGGGAAGCATTTAAAGATCTTACATTAAAAGGCACAATCGTTCATTCCAGGCCACTTTTTCCGATCTGTAGTTAATCTACTTCTCCAATATTTTTTTTCTCATTGTCATTATCTTATTAAAGACACTTCTCGTCAAATTAATTATTAAAAAAATATTTTAAAATTTGCAATGAATTCAAAATTGTTAAATGAGCATTTTTATTATTTCTTAATATTTTTTTTAACCTCATCAAAACTTAAAAATATTTTAAAAATAATTTATATCTCAGTGATACGAAATCACATAATAAAAATATTTTAAAAATCATTATTTTATCTTTTTTATTATATATTTGTGTAGCATATTTTTCTTGTTTTCATAAAAATATATCAATATTTTCAACTTAAGTTCGTTTTAAGTTTGTTGTACTGCATAAGTAACTTTGGTGCAAATGGTAGCGCGGTCTACTTTAATACAGCAGATCGTAACTCAGATTCGTGTGTTCAATACTCACTGGCACCAAAAGATTTTTTTTTCTTAATATTTAAAGATACATCCCTAAAGTATGCTGAACATTTTTATTAAAAAAAATGTTAATATATATTTGAAAAAGACATTCCATGAACTATTGAAAAATAGCATCCATGCACTGTTTAAAATGCTATTAAAGAAGTTATATATTCACTCCATCCGCCCAATGACACGACAATGTTAAAATCATTAATGATTCACCTAAATTTGCACCACATCCGACTCAGTAGATGTGGTGTTTTTACTACTTCTTCCTCAGCTCTTATTTTGCTGGGTATATATACATATGTAGTTATTTCTATTGTTTTTAGATATTACATTAATTCAAATCGTTAATTTGGGAGTATGAACATTTTTATATTTTGAAACGTATTGTAAATTATTTTAAACAGAATCACAAAAATATGTTTTATGATTTTCAGCAAATAAATTAGCTAAAGTATAATTTTTCTACAAATTTTTTGAGTTTTTTTCAGTCTACTAATATTCAGCAAAAATTGTATTTATTTTTAGCAAGGGTTTTTTAATTTCTAATCTACGAAGTGTTATCAAAACTTTTGCTGTATCTACTAATTTTGTTGCTAAAAATCAGCTCGCTGATTTTCAGCAAAAGATTTTGCTGACATTAGCAATTTTTTTTTTTTTTTTAATAAAATCCAACTAGTGCAACAATTGAAGCCACACGATCACCTAGCAAGTTTTATTGCAAGGTTATTGAAGGAAAAGTTTGGTAACCGTATAGTTTCACGTTTCGGACCCGTGAATTCGCCTCCAAGATCGTGAGACATAGTCTACTCCGAAAAGCCTGAAACGATTGACCACTTGATCAATATACGGCCCCAAATTTTGGAAAAATCCATCGAAAATTGGACCTCCAAATTAGACTACGTCTGAGCCAGCCGTGGCTGTCATATGCCAAACCAAACTTTAAAGATAAAAAAATAAATTTAAAAAAAAAAATTTTAAAAAGAAGGTTCAAATACAAATTTAAAAATACAAAATACAAATAAACTGGACCTCCGAAGTAGACTACGTCCGAGCCAGCCGTGGCTGTCATATGCAAAACCAAACCAAATTTTAAAAATAAAAAAAAAAATTAATTAAAAAAAAAATAATTTTTAAAAGAAAGTTCAAATACCTTTAAATAAGGTATTAAACTTTAAAATCCATTCACTAGAAAACATCAGTTTAAAAGTTGTCATGTCGGACGGCTTTTCACAATTTTGACGATTTTAAAATGCCCTTAACCTTTTCTCGAAACACGGGTAAAATATTTTTTTATGTTTAATACGTCTGGCAAATTTGCAGTGAATCGGAAGAGGTGTTGTAAAAAAGATGTTCGGTCTGACATGGAATGACTCATATAAGAAAAAGCTCAGACACCCCACCGATTAAATTAAATAGGCATTGCTATGCATTTTTTAGGTTAATACAACTAATATTCTTTAATAAAACGCCAAATTTAATTTTTTTTTTTTAATAACAAAAATATTTGAAAATCTCTGCGAATACTTTGCACAACAGTGATGAATCTTCAAAAAGCCTTTCATTTTATACCAAATGTATCTATACTTATTTAATTTTTTTTTTTAATAACAAAAATATTTGAAAATCTCTGCGAATACTTTGCACAACAGTGAATGAATCTTCAAAAAGCCTTTCATTTTATACCAAATGTATCTATACTTAATTTTAATAGAATGAAATAAACCGAAAAAAAAAAAAAAACTTAAAATGGGGTCTTTTTTGACCCCATTTAATAACGCCTAAACATGAGATTGGGTAGCTAAAAGAGAACCACGGTCCCTTAAATTGTTATTCTCTACAAACATATCCGAAGTTTATTAAAATCTGGACACCTCCCTTGTAAGTAAGAAATATATGTATATCCCACTAAGCAGTGAATGCACAAATTTTAACTATTTATTTCCGACATAATGAACTTTATGTAAAATGTATTTTTACCCTCTACAAAAATATATTTTTCATATCAATTTGAAATTACGAGCATCGTCGGGTATTTTATACTACATCCAATTATTTATATAATTCGATATTTTTGCAAAGCTATTAAAAAACTTATTGAGCGTAAAAATTAATTGTGCTGCTTATAGTCAGCAAGTCCCACCCAATACAAAAATGTTTATGTATAAAAAAAATTACTTACATGCTTTTTTATTTTTTAATATTTTCTATACTTTTTCAAATATCTTCACATGTTTCAATTATTTCTTCAAACGTTGTTTATATTTTTCCACATGATGTTTGGCAATTATATACGGTAAAGTATTCACACGCACTAAATTGCTATTTAAAGCAGAATTATATTCTTTTATCAAAGATTCTTCATCCTCAGCAGGTTCTAAATAAGCCCTTAAGCCACCAATTAACTATAAAAAAAAATGACGAAGATGAAAAGTTATGTCATAAAATAAAAATTTGATTATTTGCAAAAAAAAAAAAATTATGCTTAACATTAAGGGTAGAAAAGATAAGAAAACATAAATGCCTACCAAATTTTCCTTACAATCGAGGAAACGTAACGCTGAAACATAATCAGACCACACACGTCTGCGCCATTTATTATCATATTTTTGTGCCAAAGGTATCATAACTAAAGAACTAAATAATTCATCACCATAGCTGGCAGCTTGAAAATGATCCACAAACAAAACATATAAATTTTCAAATTTACATTTACCTAGAAATGGTAAATAAAGGAAATGAAAAAAAAGGAGTTAAGAAAAAAAACTTATGACCAGGGACAGGAACATCATGCATGCAAAATCTTAAAATATGCACTAAAAAAAAATATGCACCCAGGTGAAAAAGTTCATATATGACCATACATTGTCATATATGGTTTCATGTATGCACATATATGGTTCCATTTATGGGCATATATGTAATGTATGGGATCATATATGGGTAAATACATGCAAAGGAAAAGTTCATATATGGATATGTATGACACCATATGTGATAATATATTGCATATATTGGTTCATATATTGCTTCATATATACCAGATATCTCCATATATGAATTCAAATATTATTTCATATAGGGGCAATATGTTTTAATGTTTTAGCAGATATGACTACTTAATGACGATTTTTTTTATTTTTAACCAATTCTCGCCGCTATACTAATTTATAACAAAAATATTTTAAAGAAAATAAATTTAAAAGTTTCCATAATTTATATAGACGATAGTACAGAATGAGTTAATAAGATAAACGTTTTTTATGATTTTTATTTTAATTATAATATTGAATCTAATTTATGTTTCAGTATATCTTAAACTTTTGATACTGCTTCACCTACACTTATTTTACTATTTATTTGCATACAATTCATGAAAAATGTTTTGGTTCATATGAGATATCTCACTTGAATCTAAAGAAATAGCATTTGATGTGCTTAATTCTGAATCGGTAGTAGCTAACATAACTAACCATCCCGCTTTTGGCGGGACTATCTTGCTTTTCAATATAATTTTTTCTCAATAGAATTTAAAAAAAAAATAAAACGTTTAACATATTATAAATTTTTGAGCTTATATGAATACCCAGGTGAAAAAGTTCATATATGATCATATATTGCCATATATGGTTTCATGTATGAGCATATATGGCATATATGGGAGCATATATGGGTAAATACATTTAAATGAAAAGTTCATATATGGATATGTATGACACCATATATGATGATATATGATAATATATTGCATATATTGGTTCATATATTGGTCAATATATTCGTTCATATATGCCATATATCTCCATATATGAATTCATATATTATTCCATATATTATTCCATATATGGTTAATATGTTTTAATTTTTGATCAGATATGACCATATATGAGGATGATTTTTTTTTATTTTTAACCCTTACTCTGCCGGTCTACGAGTTCTTAACAGAAATATTTAAATTAATGTTTTATTAATTTAAAAATACGACTGCAGAGAATGAGTTATTAGGAAAAACGCACCCCCTTTCCGGGGGGAGGGGTTCAAAGTTGAAATTTTGATTTGCGATTTTATACAAAATTTCTGAAAAAACAGGAAAAAATTAAAAAAATACCAAATGTTAAACTGACTCATAATGGGTTAATGAATGGAGATATATTACTCTTTGAAAAGACATTTAAAACACCTTTCCGATCATGCCAATCCATTCAAAACTTTTATATAAAATCTCAAAACAAAACTTCAAATTTTAACCCCTCCCTCCCGAATAAGGTCCACCAAAAGATTTTACCATCGGCAGATTCAGCGTGGAAAAGTTTCATTAATTTTGGAAACATGCGGCTAAGCTTTATTTAAGCCAAAGTTTTTGATCTCAGTCTTCAAAAACTGGTTAAACCAGATGAATTAATTGGATTTATTTATTTTGTTATATTTTTATTTAAAAAATAAAATATTTTCCCACATTCCCATTTTTAGTTGTGTTTCAGAATAATTGGAAAACTAAACAGAACTATTTAAATTTTAAGATACAATTAAAAATGGTGTAGAATATTTTTATTATAATTATAATAGCTTTATTTTTTAATAAACAGAATATTTTTAGAAAAAAAAAACTAAAAAAGCTTTTTTATATACGAGAATATAGAAAAATTAATAATATATGAACATTCATTCCATATATGAGCATATATGTCCATATATGAGCATACATGTCCATATACCCTCAAATTTCGGATCCGAACATATATGAACTCATATATGTGGCCATATATGAACTTTTACACCTGGGTACGTATGAATTTATCAGTAACATGTTCTTAGAAGTATAATAGAAACATTTTCTTTTAATAAAAAGACAATATTTTTGATAAAAACTTAAAAAATGGCCTTTTCATACGAGAATGTAGGAAAAGCAATAATATATGATCACATATAAACATTCATATATGACCATATATGTCCATATACCCTCAAATTTCGGATCCGAGCATATATGAACTCATATATGAACTCATATATGTGGCCATATATGACAATATATGCACATTTTCACCTGGGCACTTAAATTTTTTTAAATTAATTATTTTCATGTTGTTAAGCAATTTTAATTAAATTGTAAAGTTAAAATTTTTATTTTTTAATATATTCTCTGCAAAACATTTTAATTATTTTTATTGAAAAATACACATTTTAAAAACCAATAACACCAGTATGTATATGTTTTTAACCCAGTTTGTAAATAAAATTTAAGAGAACATTTAAAGAGGCTTGGGTTCTCTACAGTCTATATGCTCGCTGTACAAACATAAAATAAAATTAAAAGTGATTTTGTATGAAAATCTAAGAAAAATTCAATAAAAATATGCAAATTAAGTAAAAATATGCAATAAAAATATGCATTGAAAGCAAAAAAAGTAAAAATATGCATTTAAAGCTAAATATGCCAAACTATGCAGTTATAGAAAAATATGCACTAACAAATCGATGCCATTTTAACGCAATCTGTTTGACTCGCAAAGATATTTCGTTTATTCTGGTTTCAGACATATGTAAGAAAAAAAAACCTTCATTTGCATGAACTTCCGGTCCCTGTTTATGACCTACATAAAACATAAAATAAAATATAAAATATATCACACCTTGATAAACTTCATCAAATTGAAATATAATATTTTGTGATTGCGAGTAGAATTTCATTAAATGTTGTCGTAATAATCCTTGCATTTCTTTATCAAGAAATTGTGATTCTGGACCCATAAACGCTATCATTAAATACATTAACTTCTCGGTGGGAGAAACAATTTGTAACTTATCATTACACTCTTCCAATTGGCTAACAAAATTCAAAGTCATTTGTAATATTTCTCGTTCTGTAAGAGACAAATGGCCAACACAATAGTAATTAAAATGTAATATACAATAAAATAGTCGTAAGGATTATGTTAACAAATCTTACCAGATAATTCTAAGGAAATTTTATGTTGTACATTTTCCAAGTAATTTTGTAATAAAACTTTTAATTGAAAATATGGCCAGTCAGGTGGTAATATTGGTACTTGACTAAATGGTAACATAAGAGTCAATTCAGATGGTGACTAAACAAATAAATGAAAGAGAAATAATTAATTAATCATAAAATTGTAAATGTGTGTTAGTTGTTCAGCGTTATTCTTGAAAATTATATTCAGTTATATATGAAAATTATCTCAGAATCTGAGAATTTTTCTATATGAAAAATATCTCAGAATCTGAGAATTTTTCTATATGAAAAATATTTGAGAATCTGAGAATTTTTCTATATGAAAAATATTTGAGAATCTGAGAATTTTTCTATATGAAAAATATTTGAGAATCTGAGAATTTTTCTATATGAAAAATATCTCAGAATCTGAGAATTTTTCTATATGAAAAATATCTCAGAATCTGAGAATTTTTCTATATGAAAAATATCTCAGAATCTGAGAATTTTTCTATATGAAAAATATCTCAGAATCTGAGAATTTTTCTATATGAAAAATATCTCAGAATCTGAGAATTTTTCTATATGAAAAATATCTCAGAATCTGAGAATTTTTCTATATGAAAAATATCTCAGAATCTGAGAATTTTTCTATATGAAAAATATCTCAGAATCTGAGAATTTTTCTATATGAAAAATATCTCAGAATCTGAGAATTTTTCTATATGAAAAATATCTCAGAATCTGAGAATTTTTCTATATGAAAAATATCTCAGAATCTGAGAATTTTTCTATATGAAAAATATCTCAGAATCTGAGAATTTTTCTATATGTAAAATATCTCAGAATCTGAGAATTTTTCTATATGAAAAATATCTCAGAATCTGAGAATTTTTCTATATGAAAAATATCTCAGAATCTGAGAATTTTTCTATATGAAAATATCTCAGAATCTGAGAATTTTTCTATATGAAAATATCTCAGAATCTGAGAATTTTTCTATATGAAAAATATCTCAGAATCTGAGAATTTTTCTATATGAAAAATATCTCAGAATCTGAGAATTTTTCTATATGAAAAATATCTCAGAATCTGAGAATTTTTCTATATGAAAAATATCTCAGAATCTGAGAATTTTTCTATATGAAAAATATCTCAGAATCTGAGAATTTTTCTATATGAAAAATATCTCAGAATCTGAGAATTTTTCTATATGAAAAATATCTCAGAATCTGAGAATTTTTCTATATGAAAAATATCTCAGAATCTGAGAATTTTTCTATATGAAAAATATCTCAGAATCTGAGAATTTTTCTATATGAAAAATATCTCAGAATCTGAGAATTTTTCTATATGAAAAATATCTCAGAATCTGAGAATTTTTCTATATGAAAAATATCTCAGAATCTGAGAATTTTTCTATATGAAAAATATCTCAGAATCTGAGAATTTTTCTATATGAAAAATATCTCAGAATCTGAGAATTTTTCTATATGAAAAATATCTCAGAATTTGAGAATTTTTCTATATGAAAAATATCTCAGAATCTGAGAAAAAATTATTTCAGAATCTGAGAATATTTTGATATAAAAAATATCTTAGAAGCTGTTAATTTTTTATATGAAAAATGGTTAGAAATCTGAAAAGAAACTTTCTCAGATTCTGATAATTTTTTAAGGAATTTCAAGAATAAATCTGATAATGTTATTTTAAATACTCACCACTATTATATAATGTGGATATACTATCAAGTCCAAGCACGCCTTACGCCATTTATTTAAAGTGTCCTCTTGTATTTGTATAAATTGTTTATTAAAAATAACTTTTTCGAAAAGTTCTTCAATTTCTGGTATTTGTTCGGCTGTTAAGCAACATAAATAATTATAAACAATTTGTAACATTTCAGAATTTTGAAAATATGTATTAAATCCTTTAAAACATAAAAGTTTAAAAATTAATTTCATTTCCATTTTAGCAAAGAAATTTGTAGCCAAATAGCGATTACAACGTGTGGTTAGAGAACGCAAGAAGTTAACCAATGGCTCTAGAATGTCTGGTTTTAAAAGCGATTCGAAAAGTTGTTTTTGATTTCTTTCCAAAAGCAATTCCATTAAACGCCATAATGAAGTTATCAAATAAATTGGATATGTTTGGGCTATAACCAATTGTGGACCATAGGAATTAATGATAACCGACCCATTATTGGGTAAAGGTTTATGAACTAAACGACGATCTACCGAGTCCCGTATAACAGTTGAAGATGAACTGTTAGAAAGTTAATAAATTGAAATCGTTTAGCAGGTGTAAATTTTAATTTTTAAAAAGCAAACTTACCTTATAGTATTTAAAAATTTTATAAAACTATTTGATTTTATAAAATCATTTAAATACTTATTAATGAAATTATGAAAACGTGCTGTATCCGTATGACGAATATACCATGTTACAGCATTCAAACATGAACTTAATAATGTGGCTTGGGAAAACTAAAAATTAGAACAAATTTTATAATTAAGATATTAATTATAAGTTGTATATTGTTTTTAAATTAGAATTTACTATTATTTTGGCCTTTCGCTATGTTTTTAAATTTATGTTTTACAATAACTCAATTTGATGTATCACAGGTGCAAATGAGTTTGTATATGAACATACATTATTATATATGGGATAGTATATGATTATATATGGGTATAGCTGAGCATGTATGATCATATACAGTTTAATATATGACAATATATGGTCTCATATAAGTTCGGATCCGAAATTTAATAGTATATGGCCGTATATGAGTCATATATGAGCATATATGATTCATTAGGACGGCCCTTAAAAAAAGTGTTAAAATTTTTTAACACATTATGAAGAACAAGTCGAACTACTTTTATAATACGGCATTATCTTCTTTGTTCGGCGTGACAGTCCGGATATCGGCGAAGGTTCCTTGCAACTAATTATGCTTTATGTCTGAATTGTTTTATTCACATTTTAAGACATCAAGCCGAACAATCAATTTTTAACAATTTACAGTTTTGTGCAGAATGTGAACGGAAAATTTGAGGAACTTTTTAGAAGAAATTACTCTCAAGCGACACATGTTTGTAAGATACAGCTATTAACTTTACTTTGTGTTGTCAGTAAATCATATTTCTAAAATAGCTAGTCAATAATCAGCGCGACAACAAGAAGTGCCCACCAAAATTTGCGATTTCTCAAATAAAAAAGATACGTCTAGGGCGTTTCCGCTAAAATGCTATTCTTCAATAACCGCCAAAAAATGTGTTATGTTGATTTACAGAATATCATTTTAACTACCTGAATAATTATAATTTATACAAGAATCAACTACGATCGTAAAAATATACCTGTAAAAATAGCAAAAAAAAGCTACTAAAAATTAGTTAAAAATAACCTTGCAGAAAAAACTGCTAATTTAGCAGATTTTTTTTTTCTAAATATTAATAAAATAAGAACAGCAAAAATAAATCTATTACAAAATTTTAGTCGATGTGAATTTTGGTTGAATGAAAATAGGTTTTTACTCTATAAAATTACTCTATCATTTACCTCAAAATAAGTAAAATGCATATAACAGTTTATTTTGCTAAAATCGTCAGAAATGTTTACTAAAAATTGTAGATTGCTGATTTCATAAGGGCAGACTTTTATTCGCATTAAAAAAAAATCACATTTTTAATGATTTTTTTGTCTACTAGTATGTACATTAGGGTCGTCTTTCGTTGTATGGGCGAAAAATAAAAACGAGATTTTGACTGTACCCCCCTCTTAAAATATTTGTTTGGGTACAAAAATTCACCATGCAAAAAATTTGAGTTCTAGCATAACGGGAAGATGTCCCGCATCGCCCTTGAAAATCGGGCCCCTTGGAAAAATGGGCATAATTTAAAAAAAAATTACAAATTTTTTTCTTCAAAATTAAAAAAATATAAAATAATTTTTGTGTTGAGTTTAATGTATTTCATTAAGCACATTTCAAGTATTAAATAAGCCAGGTATTACGGATATCCGTTGGCAAATTTTTTTTTAGGGCATTTTGATTCTCTGGGATTTCAAGGTTTTTTTTTATTTTTATACATTTTTACTTTAAAACAAGGTTTTAATAATATTTCATCAATATTGTTGTATATGCCTTTTTATATGATTGTAATAGCTTTATTTTAAAATACTATATTTTCTGTTGATAGTTAACCCATGTTTACCTGGGGTCAAATATGACCCACGTAAGAAAAATGCAGCTTTGTGGCAAAATTTATAAATAAAATAAAGAAAGGAATAATTCAATTTATATTTGTTCTAAATAAATTTCGTTAACCGTTTCTAATCGTCGAGTAGGTCAATTTAGTAAAAATTAGAACTTAAAACTTTTCCATAATAATAATTTTGAGGGAAAAAAATTTACACTATTAAATTAAAAATACGTTTTTCGAAAATACTCCTGAATATGTACAAAAAAATCAATTTTAATATGAATACAAGTATCTAAATTTATACTAAATAATTAATTTTAATTAATTTTAAAATGTAAATAAATTACAATTAGAAACATAAACAAAAATTTATTTACGAGGGTCAATTGTGACCCCATGAAAACAAAGGTTAACTATGAACACGAAAAATTATACTTTATAATAAAGTTATTACAATTATATCAAATAGCAATAACATTGATGAAATATTACAAAAATCTTGTTAAAAAAAAGTCTATACAAATTTAAAAAAACGTTGAAATCCGCTAGAATCAAAATGCTCTAACAAAAATTTTTGCCAACGAATATCCGTAATACTTGGCTTATTTAATACTTGAGATGTGTTTAATAAAATACTTGACAGCAAACAATAGCTTTTTGATTTTTGTTGAATAAAATTTTCAAAAATGCAAAAAAGTCACTTTGAGGTACCCCCAAAATATTTATTAATTTTTTTGACACAAAGTTAGGGTAAGTTAGCGATTTTCTGGGAAAGTAATATTTTTTATCTGAGTAGTTATGATTAAACCCAACACAAAAATTATTTTATATTTTTTTTAATTTTGAAGAAGAAAAATTTATAATTTTTTTTTAAATTATGCCCATTTTTCCAAGGGGCCCGATTTTCAAGGGCGATGCGGGACATCTTCCCGTTATGCTAGAACTCTAATTTTTTGCATGGTGAATTTTTGTACCCAAACAAATATTTTAAGAGGGGGGCAGCCCCAAAAATCGCATGTTGAAAAATAAGGACCACCCTAATGTACATTAGGGTGTCCCATTCAAAAAAAAATTTTGGGGATCATTCTTAATTTGACTACTTATAAGGCTAAGAATTTTTGAGAATTTTTTCAGATTTTTCGGAGGTGGTTTAGAGGTCGCGCAAATCGATTTTTTACCAAAAATCCAGCTTTTTGGGCTTTTTTTGAATTTTGCTTGAAAATTGGTAAAAAATCGATATTTCTTCAGCTTCTGAGTCAATATTCTTAATGAAAATTTTCCGATCTTTAATTTTATGTGCATAAATAATAAGTTTCGTCAATTATTTTGCACATTTTGACAATTTAATAACGGTTTTTCGTAAATTTTCAACAAATATGGAAAAGAATGCTTTATAACTTTTAAAATTTGTATAAAGACTAAAAAAACTAATGATGCAGTTTAATAGATTATTAAGTTTTAAATTAATTAGCAGAAAAAAAAATGAATTTTCTCTCACCGTTCTCGAATTATACCCTTTTAAAGCTTTGTACACATTGTATGAAATGTATAAATGTGTAAACTAGGTTTGCATTGGTTTTAACTTCAAATAATTGGATTTCGAAAATGTTTTTACAAATAAAATAGTAGTTACTTACCACTTTTCGGAGTTCAGTTTTCAGAGTCTCGCGTGCAACTTTTTCATTAAAGCGTTTGTAATCATACAATTGTTTCAAAAGTCTAAGGTCATTGAGAGGAGCGTATCGGGGACACTGGCATAGGTACCAATTTTTAATATATACTCTTAAAATAAATGATTTAAAATCCAGCAAGGCATCAATTTTTGAATTTTGAATGAAAGGTTGTAGCTGGTTTCGAAAAATACATATTTTTAGAGAGTATATAATTTTCATCATCCAGCGGGCTCGGTTAATGGCTCCAGGAGATTTTATTGTTAGATGGGGCTCAGATCTATCACCCTCTGCCACCATCTGCCAGCTGATCACAAAAGCTTATCAGCTGATTTAACAGCGGATGCAAACCAGCCGTATTGTGGTTTTTTGAAGTAGCTTAAGCTTTTCCAGAGATTTTATATATATATATAGATTGCTAATTACCGGAAGAGGGCTCTAGCATAAAAGCTTTTATCTCAAGCCATAAAATTTATCTCAATCTCAAGCAAGCGTCTTCCACTTATCAGTTTACAAAAATTTTAATTGTATTGTGACTTGTTATCTCTAAACCTATAGACTATCTGCCAAAAATAGGGTTGTAGTTCCCCCAAATCCAATAAATCATGAATTTTAGTTCGAGCCATATCAGTGCCACCTAGTGATAACGGCTTTTTGGCTACTTTTTTGCTGTCCACAACTTGACAACACTTAAAACTAAGCTTTGACATACAATAAATAAATTTTTAAATCTCATAATCTAAAGTTTACAACAAATCGGATGCCCAAATCTTATAGTACTAAAAATTTCATACAATGGGTGAAAAGCTTTAAAAGGGTATAACTCGAGAATGGTAAGAGAAAATTATATTATTTTTTCTGCTAATTTATTTAAAACTTCATAATCTTTTAAACTGCATCATTAGTATTTTTAGTCTTCATACAAATTTTAAAAGTTATAAAGCAGTCTTTTTCATATTTGTTTAAAATTTACAAAAACTGTTATATAATGTATCAAAATGTGCAAAATCCCTGACGAAACTTATTACTTATGCACATAAAATTAAAGATCGGAAAATTTTCTTTAAGAATATTTACTCAGAAGCCGAAAAATTACCGATTTTTAGCAATTTTCAAGAATAATTCAATAAAAGCCCAAAAAGCTCGATTTTTGGTACAAAATCGGTTTGCGCGACCTCTAAACCACTTCCGAAAAATCTGATAAAATTCTCAAAAATACTTTACCTTATGAGTATCCAAATTATTAAAGATCTTCCGAGAAAATCCAAATTTTTATTTTTTTTGGGACAACCTAATGTACATATTAAGTAAACGTTTTGACTGATTTTAGTTGATTATTTTGTTACTTTCAATTAACTAAAATTTAGCTCAAATATAACTAAATATTTATAAATTCAACAGATTTATTTTTGCTATTCTTATATTACTAATATTTAGTAAAAAAATCTTATAATTTTGGCTGTTTTTTCCGGAAGCTCATTTTTAACTAATTTTTAGTAGGTTTTTTTGTTATTTTCACTTTCGCTGATTTTCAGCAAAAGATTTTGCTGGCATTAGCAATTTTGTTAAAGCTGACTACTGACTAAAATGTTGCTGACTCTGCAAAATGTTTTACTGACTACTAACTTTTTTGAGTGTACGGGAAGGAATGTTGTCCATTTTTTTAATAACCACATTGACAGCTCTTTTAATTTATAACTTTACTATTGGTTGGCCGATTTTTATGATTTTGGGGATAAGTATACTTATAATAAATTGCAGAATTTAAAGTATGAATTGGGTATGGCACGATGAGAAATGGTATTCAGGTTCCAACAAAATAAAAAGGGTAACAAATCGTTATTTTACAATATTTCAGACCCTTTGAGTCACTTCTAAATATTATTTGATTGGCCCAAAACTTTTTATTTCGCAGTTTTTTTTTTGCTATTTTAGGGGATGCAAACTAAAATTTGAACACTTTTTTCATATAATGAAGGGCCAGCCTAATGGTCATATAGCCATAGATCATAAACAAGCCCATTAGAGCGGCATTTGTTGAACTTTCGATTGTTATCAATTATTGTTGCGATTATTGTAGAACTAGGTCTAAAAGTTAGATGTGTCGCAAGACATATTTTTATTAAAGCTGTTGAAAAAATTTTTTTAAAAATCGAAAACTTTAAACGCGTGCTTAATGCTATCCGATTTTACTCAAATTCGCACCAAATAACGTTTAGAGATTATACTACAATAATTTGAACAATAAATTGAAATTTTTCAATAAAAGTTTTTCTTTATACAAAAAAAATGCCGCTCTTAATCCCATATATGAACATACAGTTTTAATTTTCAGCTGGGATTGTAAAAACAAAATTTTATTAAAATTATTTTGCGAAAAGGTAAAAAGGAAACTCTGTAAACACATGACTTGTAGCGCTCTGACAGCGTCGGTCGATATGTCCAATAAATTGTGTCAATGGCTTACAACATTTAACTTACCTCTTTCACACCAAAACGCTTGGCCTTATGAAACCAATTACAACAACAATCATGCAATATATCACCCATAAGAGCCGTTACTTCTAAACCCACTGGACTACTAATACTGGCGATTGCTATTAACAAAGAAGCTGCGTGTTGCCGTATCAAAAATGGTCCGCCCTCTTCATAAATGACATGATTATAATGCCAGTCAAGCATATAACGAAAGGCGGATAGAAATTTTCTAAAAATAAAAAAATACAAAACAAAACGTTTTCTGTTAAATGGAATTCTGGGGGAAAATTTGCTTAATCATTGTGGTCAGAAAAATGTTATATATAAGTAAGTTTTTTCAGGAAAGTTTTAAATATCAAACGATTTTTAAATTATATTGCGATATTTGTAGAAAGTAACGCGGAAGAGAATTTTTATATCAGGAATAATAATAGTTCAAATAAGAGAAATTTTATTCAAAATGAAACCGTGGCTGTTTAGTACAATTTGTTTAATAATGACAATTTGTTTGATTACAAATAGTGCTGTGAGTTTTGAACAAACAAATTAAAGAATTGTATATAAAAATACGTTATTAACCCTTTAATGCTCTTAATTCTGTTTATAACAAAATTCAAATCAAATAATTCACCCAGAAAACACAGTCGGTAGTAGCCACCGTATTTATTGCCAATCGAATGTTTCCGGTAGTTGGGACTGAAATTTCGGTTGGGATAACAATCATTCGATTGAAACAACAGAAATTCTGGCACGACAATAGAATTTCGATTGCCTCAACAGAAATTCGGTTAAAAGTACCAGAAAATTTAAAGCTGCTACCGAACCATTCGATTGGCTACAAATACTGTTGCTACTACCGAGTCTGTTTTCTGGGTGTTAAAATGACAAACTAACATCAATGCTGTTTTTTAAATTTCGTTTGGCCGTTAAAATTTTAAATTTATTTCGAAAAGTGTTAATCAAAGAAAATCGAATTTGTGTTTAAAGTATACGTTTAATTAAAGAATAACGCACTGTGGGATATATAACAAAATTTTGGGAAATAATTCGGCCTTTTCTACCTTAGTGGTCCCACTGCAATAAAATTTCGAACAGGCATAAGTACCGTAATATCGTGTATAAGTATTGATCCTTCCAGATCCCCCCCACTCCACCAACGGGGCCACCAATATGACCACCCAAAATAGGGAACTTTTTGCATATAACATTTTTTTTTCTAATTCGATTTTCAAAAAATTAACATATTTATAATCTCCTAATAGAGACTAACAAAAAACATGACTGCATGTGTTGGCTATCACTAATAGTTAACGAGATGTTCCCATTTGGAAATGTGAAATTTCAATTTGGTCCGAATCAGGTCCAGTTTTTTGCTAATAACGGGACTAAATCGGGGCCAATTTCTTTTCTAAAATAGTGGTTATTTAACTAAAAAAAATCCTGATGAAATAAAAAAAAAATAATGAAATATCTTGTTCCACTCAAAAACTACATTCGTTTAAAGTAGAAATAAAAATAAATAAATCAAATTTTTGCGATTTTTTCCCCAAAAAGCACTATCATTCTTTTACCTTCAGATAAATATTTTCTTACTGAGCATAAAAAGTGTGTATACTATTCTGAAAGGTGATTTTATATAAAAGCGAGTTGTGTTAAAAAAAAAATGATTTGTGAATACTTTTCCCCCAACCGCTTCTAAAGTTGTCACATTTTTAAGGCAAATATCAACTTTAAAATTGTGCACGCCGCCTCTAATTAGGTAGCGTAAGCGGTTGTAGATACTCAAACATATAACTAATTTATTGGGTAAGTCTCTTCCAATTCCGGCTTTAAATGTATACATGGCAGCAAAAAAATGTAAAAAATCCCATTTTTGTTTATTGGGTAACGCCCTGTTTATAGAACACGTTTTGCTTCACGTTCGTCTAAAAACAATAACAAAATACATGCAATGCAAAAACAAAATACATGTAGTCACCCGTTCGTGTAGAGGCGAACGTGTTGTAGAAACCAGGGGAAAGTCTCTTCCAATTCCCGGTTTAAATGTATACATTACAAAAAATTCTATTTTTGGAATTTTCATATTTTGGGAATTGTGGGCTTATGGGATTGTTTACAGCAAATCATAAATTCGGACATAAATGTCACATTGTTGACTTAAAACTCTATTTAAGTCCAAAAAAATCATTGGATTATGTCTTTTAATAAATATTTAATTGAATAGTGAAAATTTATATTTTAATAAAAAACTAAAATGTTTACCTTCCTATTAGGATTAACCAATTTTTAGTTCTACTAAGAGTGATAAATGCGATTCTTTTTAAAAATACCATATTCTACATTTATTTTTCTTTCCAATGATACCAAACACTTATATGATATGTTTATAACTTCTTAACAGGATATCTTTAAAAGAGAAGAGCCGTGGTATGCTAATTGTTCAAAAATGTTTTAATTTTAATATTAACAATACAAAAATGGTTTTTTTTGAGACTTTTTATATTTTCATATATTTAGTTAGAATATTGTTCTACCTCGAGTTCAAAAATTTAATATGATATTGTCATATTAGATTTTATTTGTTGCTTTTCAAAAAGTTTTTAATTGAATTCCTGTATTTACATTTTAACCAAATTTACACTTTTTCTTTGACATTATGTTAGCGAATATGATGTAATTTCAAAAATTCAAATACAATTTCCTTTTGTTTAGGTAAAAAAAACTTTTTTTTTAATAAAACAAAGTAAATCCAAAAATAAATTTGTTGATTAAAAAAAAAATACCTAAATGTGAATTACTTTATTGTGTTTTAATTTTTTTTATTCAAACTTTATCCCACTTATAATATTTTTTTTTTATTTAGAGAAATTACTGTGTAATTATAGTTTTGCAACGCAGTATTATTTATCATAGGTTTAAATATTTGCTACACAGATAGAATTTTAGTGGACGAAAAATAATGAAAATTTTCAATAAACTAATGAAACTTTTCTTCTTAAACTGAACAAAAAATTTTTTGGATTTATATTTTTTATAAAACGGAAAAGTTCATGGTTTCTTTGCAAAAATTCATTATTCTCAAGCAGAGAATTTTTTCAGTGCAAGAATGCTTTCCAAGTTATTTCAGGATTTTGCTAGCGACTTTGGATTATACAAATTAACAAATGAAATAACATAGGTTAGGTTAGGAAGGGTTATGTGACCAAGTGCACATCTCCACTCGGAGACCAATACGGTCCATTGTGAATCCCTTAAGTGAAAAGGGAGAAAAAATAGGAATAGACAGATAAATAGATTGACAGATAGATGGAAAGGAAGATCTAGAAAAAACGGATAGATACTCCCAAGAACAAGCTCCTATCGTCCCCTTACTAGAAACAGCAATCCTATTTCCCTGACAAATCTCAGGAAATCCACTAAATTGCATCCAGCGACACACCCAAGTTCGTCGTGAAATCTATCTCCTAGTCGTTTCTGTCTGAGACCCTGCAACCTCGGAGTGTCGCATTATATACTCAACTGTATCCAGTTCCTCAACGTCCTCGCACAACCTGCAAAAGTCCGGTATGTTCCTGTCCCGTCTGCTTGTGAAAGCCCTGACAGAACAATGACCGGTCAGGAACCCCGTAAGGGTTCTGAGACCATCCCTGTCCAGTCCCAAAAGAACCTTGGTTGCCCCTGCGTTCAATGCGGGCCATAACGCCCTAGACACCCTGAAATCCATTCTGTCCCTCCATGACTATTTAACGGTTTCGCGGAATCCCTTCCGTATCACCTCAAAGTAGTAACATAGGGGGGGGGCTTTACCACCCCCCCCCATCCCTTACTACCAAGTCCAGATTCGAACCCTCCCTCGCAAATTCGTCCGCCAACATTGTTCCGAAAGTTATATTTGATCATTCGCTTATAAAACACTTCATAATTTTTGTTTTCAGACTTTTTAAATTAAGAAACCCGATCGTATCCTTAGACCGATCAACGTTTTCTTTCTGAAGTCACAAAGCTAATTGAACAAATTTAATAAAATTCTACTGGTTTTATAATAAATAATTTGTTTACAAGCCGACATTCTGGCTTAAGTGTAAGTCCTCAGGGACTTGAGTCGGATTAGGGAAGCATTTTCCCTTCTCCGAATCCTCTTTTCAACCTAACCTAACTTCGTTTACAAGCTATAAGCAATTTTCAGTAACCATAATAACATTTAAAATTTTTTTAATAATTCAGATATTTAAAGTTTGAATTCACCAAAAAAATATACAGAAATTCAAAGGAGTTAATTATATTAATAAGAATAACAAAAATTGATTAACCATTACTAAATTAATAAATAATAATTTGGTTCACTCATATATATTAAAATCTTTAAACATTTTAGTGAAAACATAATTTTTCTTTTTAGCTGGAAATACCAGAACACCTACGAAAACATGCTAGAAAATTGCATAAACGTTGTCAAAATCAATCTGATACTCCAGAAGGTAAAATATTATTAAAATTTTAACAATATTCGATAGAAGGTTATAACTAGGGCAAGGAATTTCATGCAAATGTATGTTTTCTTAATCATCTAAAAACTGTTATAGACTAAATATTTATGCGAATTATCAAAACTTAGAACATAATGGCATACATTTTTAGTTGCATATTTTGACAAAAGTGCATGTTTTGCATATTTTTGCTTTTTAATACATAGTTTTTGCTTTTTAATGCATATTTTTTACTTTTTAGTGCATATTTTCCATTTATTTTAAATATTTTTTTTAATACAAGTTTGATATAATTTTTATTAAAAATAAAAATTATGTTTTTTTTCGACCTTTAATTGTGCAATGAAAATGAAAATTATTCAAGTTCGAGGCCATACTCTATATTTCTTTATTAGGATATTGTCCTAACAAATAATCTATAGAGTTTTTTGTTTTCAAATTTATTATTTGACCCTTTCAGGAATGTGTTGATAGATCTATTTCGTGAATTTTCTAGGTTCCCATCACCAGAACGCGTTTTGAAAGAGGTAACAATCCTATGCCAAACACCAAACATTCATATAAACTAGTTCACTCACTACATGAGAACTAATATATGAGCTCGAAGTAATAAAGATTATCACCATTGATCAAAAAATAAATTGAAAACTTGTTTTTTGTGTGTATGTCCAGAAATAGATCTATCAACACATTCCTGAAAGCGTCAAAGAATAAATTTGAAAACAAAAACTTTTTAGATTATTTGTAGCACTATATCCTAATAAAGAAATATAGAGTATGGCCTCGAACTTTAATAATTTTTATTTTTTTTTTAATTCGCATGCATTTTTATATTTTGATTTAAGAAAAATTATTTTTAAAATCTTTAAAAGTGCTGGTTTTAGTTACATGGAATTCCTTGCCCTAGTTTAATGCACTGTTGGCAAACACTATTTTTTCGTTATAAGGCCTATTGCCTAATACGCCTACCTCAATACCGATATGAAAATTTTAAAACGGCGATTCCAATAGTGCCATGAGTCTTCTAATACACTCGGGTTCACCTATTTAAAGGCATTAAATCTGTGTTCATCATCTTGTATCTTTTCCAATTTTTAACTGATTGTAGTACTATAAAATAGAATTGGAAGCTAGACACCTTTAGATATAAAAAAATTATGCCAATAGTGGTTTTTTACCTTTACAACTTTTTTTTCAGCAATTTATTAAAAAAAGTCCAAAACTGTGCTATTTTTTTTTTTGATTCACTTGAATAAAGGCACTTTATTATTTATTTATAATTTTTAAAGTAAGCGATGATTTTTCGTAGGGAGCGTTTGTTTATTAGAATTTATTGCATCTTAAATGGTCAAAATGGCAATAAAAAAAATTTTTAATTTATCGGAAAAAAAATAAAATCGATGTTTACCGTTCTGAAGGTTATTCTAACCGCGCAATAGCTCAAAAAATTGGACGAAGCCCAACAGTTGTTGACAATGACATTATGGACCCCGAAAGGTAAATTTAAAGGAAGGGTTTCATTGTCTTTATCTGCGTATGAGAAAAGAAAAATCATAAGAATTGCATCTAATTCTGCCTTATCCTTATCAAAAATAAGAGCTCAAGCTGGAGTGAAAGCGAGCAAGTCAACAGTACGCAGAGTAATAAAGAGCTGTGAGTATTAAATTAAAAAAAAGCTGCCACTTAATGCTCCGCGTAAGGAAAAGTGGCTTCAATTCGCAAGAGACTACATGGTATGGGATGTTCAGCAAAAAGGTCATGTAAATGACTGGAGAACTGTAATATTTACGGATGAAAAGAAGTTTAATTTAGATGGGCCTGATGAATACAGCTATTATTTCCATGATCTGCGGAAAGAAAAGCGATTTTTGAACCGACATCACAGCCGAGATGGCGGCGTTATGGTGTGGGGTGCTATTACGTACTATGGCACCATCGACTTTGAATTTCAAAGTGCAAAAATGACTGGTGCAAGCTATAACACGTTATTGCAATCGGCTTTTCCGAAGTTCAGTGAACTATTTGGTCCCATATCTTGGATATTGCAGCAGGATAATGCTCCTATACATAACGCGAGAGTAGTTAAGGAGTTCATTTCAAGCCAGAATGTAAATATTCTTGATTGGCCACCCTATTCTCCTGATCTAAACATTATTGAAAATGTCTAGGGTTGGTTATCTCGCAAAGTCTATGAAGGAGGAAGACAATTCGATGACAAGGAGTCACTAATTCAGGCCATTAAGGATGCTTGGAGTCAAATTTCGTTGGATTACATTAATTCGCTTTATCTGTCAATGAAAACCCGTATATTTGAAGTTATTAAAAACAAAGGTGGTTGTATCCATTACCAAAAACTCTTTAATAAAGTAAAATTAATTAAAAAACAAGAAAAACCGTTCTTCATTAAATTTAATTAAAATGCCTTTATCCAAGTGAACCAAAAAAAATAGCAAATTTTTTAACTTTTTTTGATATATTGCTCAAAAAAAGATCTTTAGGTAAGAAACTGCTGCTGCCGGGATGTTTTTTATATCTCAAGATGTCTAGCTTCCATTTTCATTTTATAGTTCTGCAATCGGTTAAAAATTGCAAAAGATACAGGCTGCTGAATATGGAATTTTTAGTGCCTTTAAATAAGTGAACCGAAGTGTATCACAGGTTTTATTACAAAATTTTTCACATTCAATTTTGTTATAACTACAAAATACCGTTATAAGTCGGCGTTTCGGTATTTTAGTGTTATTTTTGAACTGAAGTTCAAGATATTTAAAAATTAAACCGGTAAAATAGCGAAATAATACAAGAACATGAAACATGTTTTTAATGAAATCGCTTTTTTTTTTAATTTTCATTTTGGTCTTGATGTAACTGTGTTAGCAAACTACGGTTATTATGAAAAGGTATTGAATGCCAACCCTGATTTAATGTTCTTTAAATGTTTACTTTACAGCTGTTATCAGAGAAAGTTTAAAGGGAGTCCTACCAAATAACAAAAACTTTGAATGTTATATACAATGTCTTTTCGATATAATGGGTATAGTAAGTAGAATTATAGATAAATAAATTAAAATGTTTTAAATTAATAATCATGTTTTTTCCCACAACAGATGGATGATAGTAATATGATACATATTGATAATTTATTGCAAATATTACCGGAAGAAATGCATCCAACGATAAAAATGTTATCAGAAGCATGTGGCACGAAAGGTAAATCAATGATTTAATAAATTTTGTTTTTGTATACTCATAGAAATAAACCAGTAAAAATAGCTACTAAAAATTAGTTAAAAATTACATTGCAGAAAAAACTGCTAAAGTTAGGGATTTTTTTTTTTTGCTAAATATTATTAAAATAAGAACAGCAAACATAAAACGGAGGTTGAAAGCTCGTTATAAATTGAAAATAACATAAAAATAATCTCGATGTGTATAAAAACAAAAAACTAATATAACTGTAAAAAATAAAACTGTTAAGTTAACAAAGTTTTGGTTAGTCCCGGTTCACACACGGCAATTTTACTTGCGCAAGTTTTCTTCAATTCTCCTTTGAACTTGCTTTTGTGTTCACACAGAAAAAGTTTGTTTCAGCAATTTTCGTATATCAACCTGCAGCCAACTTCGTGTTAAAAATTGCGGATGACAAAACGGAATTGGAGTGCGGGCAAGTATGTCCCCCATTCCATTCTCTTTTTCTTACTCTTCTATAAACTCAAGACTTGCGCAAGTAAAATTGCCGTGTGTGAACCGGGACTTAGAATTGAGTTGAATTTTAGTTAATTAAAAATAACAATTTATTATGCTAAAATTAGAAAGCACTTTTACAAAATATTTGTAGAATAAAAAACAGCAAACCAAAACTGTAATATCAATATAATTTTTGCTATATTTAGCTTATATTTAGTAGAATGCAAATAACAGTATATTTTGCTAAAATCAAGAGAAAAAATTAAAAAAAGCTCGAAATAAACTATAAAAATTTCACATTTTTTAATGATTTTTTCCCCCGAGTAAAAACGTTCATAAACAATCATATCTTATTTAATACAATGTTATATAAAAACATTAAGCTTTATATAGCTTTATATTTATAAAGGTGACAGAACATATGATCACATATATAAATTTTTGTTGGATTTTGTTTTTCGAAATTTTTTGATATGCTCCTATACATATTAATATCTAAATTAATTTTAATTAATTTAATTAATTTCTAAATATATATTTAAATGATATGGCATATAAATCTAAATATGGTATATATAGTAATTATCATGATTTCATACCAAATTTTATATGGCTTAATACACTGTTAAGTATAATAATATATGGTACGTAACACATTTTTTGAAAAAAAAACTAATTTTTAATAAGGCCTTTTGCACCAGAGATACAAGCCATCCGCCGTGAGACGTTTGAGCCTCAAGTAATTTTTGACTCAGCCGCCGTCGATTTTTTTCGGCTCATATCGGCTGGGAATATGTATTTTCAAAACAATAATACGTTTTTTTTATTATAAGTGAAATCCGTAAATGAAATAAAAAAAACTTAAAAAAGACAGCATTGTAATCAGGGCATCGACTTTCATACGCATGCATGTTTTTAGTCAGTAGACCAAAAACTTTTCCAAAACTATATTCTGACAAATATATTTTATCCATAATTTTAAACTTGTTTATTAATTATTTTAAATAATATAGTTTTTTAAGTCCATTATATAACAGAGCCGATTTTATTCCTTTCTTCTTCGTACTTACACATTTTTTGTATTGTGCACTTTACTCTGAGAAAATAAAAAATGTAACGGACATTTTCCATTGACTTTTAAACACATTTTTTTACTTAAACTCAAGCTGCACAAATTCATTTAAACCCAAGCTTCACATATTGTTAAAAAAATTTGTCACTTATTTCACATTTATTTATACATTTGGGCTGAGCGTGCTCTTATGTTTGGGCGTTGTGGTGTAATGGTTAGCGCGATGGACTGTTACACAGATGGTCCCGGGTTCGATTCCCGGTGACGACAACATCAAATTAGATAAATAATATGTATGAGTTTTCTATCACTTATATGTATCGCTGCGCCCACCTTCGGTGTAAAATAATGAATCAGGGCTATGAAACAAAAAGCTTCAATAAATTCGCCAACTCTACAACAGGTGGCGAGCAACAACTGTTCTAAGACTTTTCTATTCGCGCAATTACAGTGTTGCCATGTTTGAAGCCCTTCATCTTTCATCACCTTTCATCTCTCCACTATCCCCTTTCCAAAGAAAGCAACACATTAATTAATAGGAAGAATTTCCTGAGTGCTGCTTCTCTTTAAAAAAAAAAAAAATGAATTATTACCATTGTACCTGGTAGGGTTTGTTATTTTTTCCATTTTACTCAAAAAAAATGTAACGGAAATATTCCATTGACTTTTAAACCCATTTTTTGACTTCCTATGCGTTACAGATTACACACAGATATAATTCGAAAGTTGAGAAGTCTAGAGCGCGAAAGTTATATCAATGCAAAATATATGGAGATTTAAGTTTCTTTCTCACTCTAGACTTCACTTCTACTTGTTTCACATCTATGTATTAATCTGTGCTAAGCGTTTTCTTATGCCAAATCAATTCTTGCCAATCTATTTTGTGTTTTTTTTTTCATATTTATTTCCTTGTCAGACAAGGAATTATTACCCTATGGGGAATGAGGAGTCAATTGACCTAAAAGTGACTGGTTAAAGAAGGACTTATCACTGGACTGGTATAATTTAATACTGAAGTGGATTAAGCAGTGTCAATTATCCTAAAATTACCAATCCTGTGACTGGTAAATTGAGGACATACCACATAACCAGAATGCTTATTAACAAGAAAAAGCCAGTTGGCCAGAATTTTACCCATTGGAAGCTGTTTAGTTTTCGTTTATTTTATAAGACATGGCCCTTTTGCGACAGTCTTGTGGTATGCCCATCTTTGGTTAGTCCTGTGGCATGCCACTATGTGGTTTAAAGCAGGACAAATAACCCCCTCCTATGGCAAGCCAATGTTAAAGTTGCCAGTAGTTTACATAGGGTAGGGTTTAGCAGAGGACCTTCTGGCACGAAGGGGCCGATCCTGTGGCACACGCAGGACCGGTCTCATTCCCCATAGGGTATATTTTTGAGTTATTACTTAGCGATTTATCGCAAAAATTTTTAAGCAAAACTTTAAATGCTCTAAAAATTTAATTGAAGGCTAAATTAAAAAAAAAAAAATAAAAGTCGAAAATGTTAGCTATTTTTTAGTAATTTTTGAACAGATATTGCGATATTTTTAGGGAAAATGTTGGCAACAGTGGCAAAATGTTTCATCATTATCATCTAACGAGTTTGGAATGACACAAATTATATTTTAACAAATTCTTCAAATGTTTTTGTGTATGTTATTAAAGTGTACACAAAAACGTAGCGGTAATGTTAAGTGAATTATAAATAAAACATGGATGGTAACCGATTCGATGCGGGTATCGGTAAGGGTAACGCTATTTTCTTTTATTTCGGTAACGGTATTTTAGGGATAACGATATTTCAGTTTTTTCGGTAACAATTTGTTAGTGTCAACGGTAATTTACTTATTTTGGTATAAGTATTTTAGCGGTAACTATATTTTAGTTATTTCGGTAACGTTGTTTTAGGGATAACGATTTCTTTGTTATTTCGGTAACGTTATTAAAGTTATTGAGGTAATGTCAAAGCATTTTAAGATGACTGGCTAGTTCAAAGTTTGGAAAATATTGCTATTTACAGAGATTTCCTTTTTCAGATCTTGTTAGATTATTTCGGTAACAGTATTTTAAGGATAACGCAATTTCAATTATTTCGGTATTTTAGTTATTTAGGCAACGGAATTTTAGTTATTTTGGTAACGGTGTTTTGAGGATATTGATATTTTAGTTATATCGGTAACGGTATTTCAATTATTTCGATAACGATATTTTAGGGATAACGATAGCCAGTTGAAAGTGTTTTGAATCGAAAACGGTATTTTAGCGGTATTGTCTGCGATCCCTTAAATAAAATAAATGGTACAAAATTAATTTGATGAAAAAAATCACAACTACTTTCACTTTGGTTAAAGAAAGTCATTATTTGCTCTTGAAAATAACAATTGTATTTAAAATTTCGTCATCTGTTTCTAGGAGTTTAGAAAAACCAATGGAGAATTCATAAATTTGATAATTAAATTATAACAAACATGACGAAGCGTTATAGCTAAACACAAAATTAATTAAGTTTATTGCTTAAAAGTAGTTATAAACCTGTAATTTTTATCGAAATATCTGTAATTTTTATGAAATATGTTGCAAGCCACCTTTTATAGATTTTTCTTAGGAGGTTTGCATTCTCATTATTTTATAACTTTTATGCTGTTAATGATTTCATTTAAATTCTTTTTCAAAAATAATTTAAAAAAATATAAGCCCTTATTTTGTATTTCACTTATTTGAGGCAAAGATTACTGTGAGTGAATAAGTATTTTAGCGGTGACGGTATATGGCTTAAATAAAAACTCCAAATGGTTTCAAAAAGTAAGCTCGGATTTCTATTTTATGGCCTCTTGAAATATCTGTTTGTTTTAAATATCTGTAACTTTAAACAATTTTGTTAACATATTTAATTTGTGTAATATCCTCTTCAAAGTTCATGTAAAATGTTGTTTTAGGCCGACCAAGATGCCGCCGATTATTTGGCTGCGCCGCCGCAGCCGATTTTTTCCAGCTTAACCCCAAAAACTGCCGCCGCCGATTATTTTAGTGGGCTTGTTTCAATGCCAGATTTGTCAATTTTGAATTTAATTTTAATTTAGCTTTGGCCATGGATATTTGGATATTAAATTGTGGCTTCCAGAGTAAAACAATATAATCATGCATTATTTTATATAAATATATAAATGTTATTGCATGCTATTATATGTAAATAGATATGTTCATGTATATTTATATATACAAATTTTTCCTCTAATTTTTTTTAAACGATGCCACATATTATTACATCTTATTACATATCGACCAATATATAATCAATTATATATGCTTAATCTAATTATGTACTCATCCATGTATAATTAGATATAACACAATTCAAAATTATATATAACAACATATAGTGTAATATTTCAAAAAATGTATTTCATTTTGGATAAAACGATATCTTGACCTATTCATAGTTATATGTAAAGATTATCGTAAATGATTTTAATTTATATAAAATTTTACATTGCTGCATTTAAAGTCTGTTGTCTGTATATTAATATGTCCCGAATTTAAAAAATATGCTAATTTCGTCATGCACTCAAACTTATTGAGCTGTTTATGGATAAAAACCAAACATTTTTTTGAGTTTACTTATAGTTGCTACCCGCGGCCGTTATAGTGTGTATTTAAAATTTTTAGACAAAGTAAAGTTTAAACATTTAGCGATGCTGAGCATATCATGGGAAAAACATTTATAAAATTTGCATATATTAATTTTCATATTTTCATACAATCATATACAAAAATGTAACATTTAGTGCAATTTTAGCAGACTAAAACTCAAATCATATTATATTTAGATGTATCAGTTTACATAAAATCATATACAATTATATCAGGTCAATATCAGGACCAGAGAACAGAATGAGACCATTCGTTTTTGTTGTCCATTCATACATTCATTGCTTTTGCATTGCTTTTATTCAACAACAACAACAGCTTATTGTCTTCAAAATAAGCTAATTCGGCCTAAATTCAATTAATGTAAATAAAAATACATTTATATTACATTTTCTCCCGACGTTTCGTCAATTTGTTGTTGACTTTTTCTAGGGACGTCTATTTAAAATATAAAACATTTAATTAGTAACATTATCAACCAAACCATACTGTTGCTGTTTATTCCATTTATTGTTTTTGTTGAATGCCTTTTTAACATTCATATTTATAATGCCGTTACATGTCAAGCAATGAAATGAAATGATGACACATGAATAACATGAAATCAATCACAACATTCGCGTAGTATTCGTTGACCTGTAGCAATAATAATAATTTTTTTTTAGTTTTATTAAACATGAAATATGTATACAGTTTTGTTTAATTTTAATAAACATGAAATATGTATACAATTTTTTTAATTTTCTTAATAAAGTAATATGTTCCACAAAAAATTTGTTAACGTTTTATTCATTTAACATTGAGCCCATTCATACCAATCGTTGTGTATTCGTTGTTTTCGTGAGTGTTAAGTGAGGTTAACCCTAGACAAGCAATGCAATGCATGGTTTTCGTTACACTCACTTTTCTCAATTCAGTTGATTGTTACTTTATTGAAATGATGTGAGTTGACAACAATGTACTCATTTTTTGTGATTGCATTCAAAAGCATGAAATAAGGCACTCAAACCGTTCTCTGATCCGGACACAAACATATCTGTTTTTTATATAATAATATATATTTGTATCAGATTAGATATTAGATACAAAACTGATACAATCTAATACAATTCCATCGGGCTATAATTCGGTTAAAATTGTACTGGATATTTATCTAATTGCATCATATTAGATCTAACCCAATACAAACAGATACAATGGGCCCATATTTCGGAGAAAATTTAACAAGATTACATATAGTTTCATATAGAAATTGATATGACTACATAAAGCTCCAAATCAATTTTTGTTAATCGGGTTTCCATTAAAAATGTAGATGATTTTAAATGTAATTAAATTAAACGAAATCCTAAAATAATGGTTTCAATTGTAATTTTCTGATCTAAAATCTCAGCACAAAGTTTATGATCTTGAACTTGAATATCTTGCTCACATCATAATTTATTATTTTGTTTGAAATTTATAAAATTGTATTGGAACTTGTTTTCTGCAATTTAAATTGTAATTATCTATTTTAAATTGAGAAAATTTTAAGTAAAATATTAAAAAATGCAAAAATCTTAACTTCAATTTGAATATTCCCACTGTCATTTAAAAATTTAAAGAATTTTTTTATTAATTTATAACTTCTTCAACTACAAATGAACATTTTCAATATCAATTACAAAACAAACGGAAAACTTTACTTCATTTAAAATTTTCTTGATTTTAGTTGAAATGCTAAAAAAAGATAAATTAAATAATTCGATTTGCTTATTAATGTATACATTTGTAAATTTGATTTGAAATGAAATAAATTAAAAACAATAGGCGTTCTTTTGTAAACTCATTTTTAGCTTGAAAACTATAGTAAATTTTATGTTTAACATTGTTTTACCATGTTTACAAGTTAAATGGTAGTTTATATGAGAAGACCTAATATTATTTTGAAAATTGAAAGCAATCATACGATATTGGTATTAAAAATCATATATAGACAATTGTGTATTATATTATAATAAATCAGATATGATCTTATGGTATAACGTATAATTTTATCATGTCTTATTGTATGTTAATAAATCTAATGTGATCAAATTAGATGTAATTTGATACAATTTAATCGGGCCATTTTTCAGATGAATTTTCATATAGTTATGTATGGGGTCACATTAAATTAGATAAAACTATATAAGAATCCATATCAGTTTTTTTTTTTTATTCGGGCTAATATTTAGCAAAATTTTTTGTTCATTTTAGCAGATTAATTTGTTAGTTTCAGTTAACTAAAATTAAGCTCAAATATAATTAAAAATTTGCAGATTCAACAGATTTATTTTTGCTGTACTTATCTTATTAATATTTGCCCAAAAAAATTTGCTAATTTTAACAGTTTTTCTGCATTTTTAACTAATTTTTAGTAGCTTTAGCAAAACGTTTTACTAATTAATTTCTATTGGCGAAGTATAATTGAAATCTTATAATTTTTTTTTTATTATTTGATTACAGATGGAGATGGTAAATGTAATATCGCTTATAATACAATGCAATGTTATGTAGAGAATAATCCAATTATAATAAAAGATCAATTTGAGTTTTTATTTGATTAAGAAACTAATGGATAATAAATTTCAGAAACATTTTATATATATTTACTTACTTGTATAATGTATTGTTTTCCAAACGTAATAAAAATAAACATCTTAAGATGCGTAATGATTCAATTTGAACTTTAATTAGTTTACCCTAAAAGATATAATAAAATAAATAGTAGTGAGCATTAATATTTGCTTTGAGAATATTAAAAGATAACGCACTTATTCAACAAAAGTTTCAAAACCTAAAAAGTTATTTTTAGCAAGAAAGCAACATACTTATCTACCACTATAAAAGTCTTACAAGGAGTTTGCGATGAAATTTGGATATGTTATAAAGCATCAAAAATTAAGAAACCCATATTTTTTCTTAGCTGCCCAAACCCACGTTTAAGGGTTAAAAAGTAAGGTTAATAAGGTCATTTGTTTTTGTGTAGAAACTTGTCTTTAATTTACGAAAACTATAGTTATTTATACGCAGCGTTAAAGTACTCAAGAATACAAAGGTTTGAGACCCATATTGCCTATATAGTGGACCCAGAGTTGCCACATTTTTGGATTATTTGAAATATAGGGGAAAAGGGACCTTTTGGGAAAAGTCGCATAGATTAGATTAGATTATAGAGGCACTATGCACCGCGACCAGAAGTTGGTATTTTGTGCTGCCAGCGAATACACCCTATAGGTTCAGACTCCCTACGAAGCCAATTATCCTACCAGGTGAACAGTTCCAAACGTCCGATGGCGTCACTATTCGACCACCAAAATAACGCACCCTCCTGTCGGAGAGCCTCGGACATTTGCAGAGAACATGCTCTGAGGTCTCGGGTTCCAATTCACAAAACCTGCACGTATCCGTAGATCGTCCCATCGAGTACAATTGATAGGCCACAGTGTCCTGTGAGGTAACCCGTTACGGTCCTTAGTTCGCCCCTCGTCATAGACAAGAGTTTCGGCGATCTCTCCCCAGAGGGAGATATAAACAGCCTCGCCTGTCGCTGCCCAGGCGATCTGGCCCAATAGGCCCCAAACTCCGACTCCCTCCATCTTCTGAGCATCTCTCTTTTTAAGTTAAAATTTTTTATTCAAGTGTGTAACAATAAAACAAAATACAATTGATTAACAATCAAAAACATAATTGCTACACAAACATGTTGATACAAGATCAAATATTATTTAAAACACTATTTCAATACTTTCACCTGTTTCAAATAATATTTAATCGACTACATAAGTTTTTCAAGCGGATTTTCGCCAAAGGTTTTGTCATCATGTCTGCTAACTGATCTTCAGTAGAAACTTGTTGAACTTGAATTTGACCCTCAGTTACTTTTTCCCTTATGAAGAAATGTTTTAATGCTATATGCTTCGTCCTTTTGTGAAATTCTGGATTTTGAGATAAGCGAATTGCAGCAGTATTATCAATTTGAATAATTGGTGTATCATTATAATCGATAATATCTTTGTAGAGACGTTTTAGCCATATTATTTATTTTGCAGCTTCGTTGGCAGCAACAATTTCAGCTTCTGTAGTTGATGTCGATACCATGGTTGTCTTTGGCTTAACCATGATATGGCACCACCGGCATATGATACTACAACACCAGATGTAGAACGTCCTGATGTTATACATCCACCAAAGTCAGCATCGCTATAACACTCCAGTGTTTTTGGTCCTTGTTTATTATAAATAATGCCAACATTTAGCGTTCCAGCTATATATCTAAACACTCTCTTAACGCGTTGGACATCTTCAACGGTAGGATTTTCTAGGCTTCTTGACAAAAAACCTACGCTGTATGCCAAATCTGGCCTAGTTCCTAGCATTAGATACATCAGAGCACCTACAGCTTGCCTATATGGAAAATCACTGTTCACTTCTTTAGCATTTGTAGCAGTTGTAACCTTTTCCATTGGAGTTGATACTGCGCGACATTCCGAAAAGTTAAATCTTTCGAGCATTTTTTTAGCATATGATTTCTGGCATATCTTGATGTACTAGGTTCTTCGTCCTTAACCACTTTTACAGGTTTCTCAACATCTTTAAATTGTAATTTTACGATTGTGTTGTTCTTTGTCGAATTAATGTTAGCATCTTGAACATCTATGTTATTTTCATATAGACTAGTCTTGGCATCTTGATCATCACACTGTATCTTGGCATCTTGATCATCACAGTGTATAATTTCTTCACTAAATCTAACATCTCTTGAAAAAATTAAACTGTGATTTTCTGTTATATATATACGATAACGTTCTTCATTATCATATCCTATCAAGTATCCTTTGACAGCTTTGGAGTCCATCTTCTTCCTCTTCTCTTTTGGAACATGTACAAAACATTCACTTCCAATTATTCTTAAATGGCTGATTCTTGGTTTTCTTCCATACCATAACTCATGTGGACTTTTACCATCAACGGACGTTTTACGTGTACGATTAAGAATGTATATGGCAGTACTTACTAATTCGGCCCAAATTGCGTTAGGAAATTCAACATTTTTATTTGAAAACTTAAATGTTCTGGCCATCTCAACAACAGTTCTGTTTTCACGTTCACTTGATCCATTTTGTTGTGGAGTATAGGGTGCAGTTAGCCTTTGATTTACCCCATAATCTTTCAAAATCTTTCGTCCTTTTATTAAAGGATTCCGGAAATGGACCACACACGTCTGCTGTCATTAGTTCACCAGGACTACTAGCCTTTTCTCTTGTTCCAAATGGTAGACGATGAGACTTTCCATATACACAGGATTCACATAAATTTCTATCAAGTTTTACGTTGATACCAAGTTCCGACTTCAATTTTTGTTGTACGTGTCGTTTATCTTGATGACCCCAGCGTTCATGATACAGTTGAAGTGTGTCATTAGCGTCTGTAGCATTTACTTCGTTTGTTGTACCAGAAACGACGGCTTTTATATCGGCTTGATAAAGTGAACCACCTACCTTTCGATGACCAACCAGCAAAACCTCATTGTTGACTAAAAGTTTGCATCTTGTTGCTGTCGACCTGAACTCACTATTTCTTCGTTTGTCTTGAGCAGATAATACAGAGAACAGATTTCGAGATATCTTTGGTACATACCAAACATCAGTAAGATCTATTACGTGTACCTTGCCGTTGACCTTTGATTGGATTTCTATGGTACCCTCACCAACAACGTCCAAAATTTCCGTACCAGCAGCCTTGATTTTGCATGGTCCATTAAAATTTTTGAACTCTTTAAACAATCTTCTATTGTTGGTAACATGGCGGGTTGCACCGTTATAGATCCACCACTTATCAGAAAAATCTTCGTTGATTCCGTTAACTTCATCACAAACCAAATGCAAAATTTTGTGGGACGCACTGTTAACTTTAGCATTCTTTTCTTGTTTGGGCTTACCATCACTTATCCATTTACGGCATTCACGTACCCAATGGCCTCTTTTGTTGCAATAATTGCACACATCTGACTTCTTATCTTTAGCATTTTGATTTGATACGACCATCTTTTTCTTGAAATTTCTTACCTCTAGTGCCTCTTCATTTTTATCTGAGCTTTTGCAATTCCTTTGGTACATGCATAGTTGAGCTGACATTTCTTCAAAGTTCTTTTCTTCGTTTTTGGTTAAAAACATCCAGCTTGACTTAAACGTGTCAAATTGTAACGGCAAAATTTGTAAAATTTTACATACCAACAAAACATCTGGCAGTTGGTTTTCGTTTCTTGCTTTTAGACCATTGTTCAGCTCTATCCACAGGCTCTTCAACTTAGCAATATGCAATGAAACATCTTCGTTGTTGTTCCACGTAAAGGAAAAGAAATCTATGCAGATTTTGAAAAGTTGATCCTTTGATCTTGCTTCAAATTGTAGCATTAATGATTCCCACGCTTCAGCAGCAGTTTCTTTGTCCATTATCTTTTGGTACACATCATCACTAACTGCGCTAGTTATCATTGACTTGGCATAACTATTTGCCTTTCTGAATAAATCTGCTTCCTCTTTAAACGTTTTTCTTTGATCTGCTGTTGCAGTAGCTGCTAGTGGAACTGGTTTCTTTAACCTACCTTCAATTACATCTATTGCTCCTTCGTGATAATCTAATAAATCACGCATCTTACGTTTCCAGACAGGGTAATCTGTTTCATTTTGGAGAGGCTTGATGTGTTTTGAAAAATCCATTATTTCTTGAAAAATTTGCGAGGATTTTTGTTGATCTTGAAAACTTAATTGATTGTCTTGAAAATATTTGTGAATTCTTCAGAAATTCGCTGTACTCTTGATAATTTCAATAATTTTCCTAATTTTTTTTTTTTTTTTTTTAAGTTTCTTGAAAAAATTTTCTTCTTTTGAAAATTATTTATTTATTTTTATCAGAGCTTGCTGGTCCCATAACCTTTTAAGTTAAAAGTTTTTATTCAAGTGTGTAACAATAAAACAAAATACAATTGATTAACAATCAAAAACATAATTGCTACACAAACATGTTGATACAAGATCAAATATTATTTAAAACACTATTTCAATATCTCTGACATACCCATTGGGTACGCCACAGAAGGGTTCCGGGCCAATGAATTGTCGACGAGCTCCGCAGTTGGCTAAACAGTCAGCCCGTTCGTTGCCCTCATGGCCTGGAACCCAGCCCAGTGTCAAGAAGTTGTTAAGTCCTAGACGATTTAGAGAGTCGATACATTCCTTAACCAGACCAGATGACACATCTTGAGCCCTCAAGGCACCAAGTGCCGCCTGGCTGTCAGATAGAATGTAGATCGTGGCCCACCGTGTCCTCCTCCGCAGGCACTCTTCCACACAGATACAGATAGCGAAGACCTCAGCCTGAAAAACGTAGGGATATTTGCCCATGGGCAGAGCACGCTGAAATCCGGGTCCGACGACACCCGCCGCCGTATCCATGTTCGACTGTTTCGAGCCATCCGTGAACCAGACCTGTGCACCAACCTCCGGTACCCAAGATCCAGTCAACCACGTGCTCCTGTCGAAAATCACAACAACAAAGTGTCTCACAAATACCTGCACAGGCAGTATCCTGTCACTGACCCTAATAACCGGGTCATCAGCGAACATTTTCGCAATCTCAAGATGCCCCTTCAGATCCCCACTCCTCATGCTGCCAATCTCCCGCAGCCTTAGGGATCCCATGCACGCGAACTCCTTTACAGAAATATGCAAAGGAGGAATACCCAGCATGACTCCAATGGCATCAGTCGGACATGAGTTCGAGGTACCAGTGATACCAATACATGCCAGTCGATAAATCCTCTTAAGAGTCATCTAAGCCCCGAGTTGTTCAACCTTTGTCCACCACGCCAATGAGGCGTATGTGACCATCGGTTTCACAATGGTGTTAAAAGACCAGTAGACCATTTGAGGTCTAAGGCCCCAGGTCTTGTCAAAGAGCCTCTGGCAGGCAAACATTGCCCTAGTGGCCCGTTTAGAGATCATATCAAGGTGCTCATTCCAATTCAGAAAAAAGTCTCATAAAACCGAACGGTTACAAATATCGGAAAAAGCTCAGACACCATCTCGATTAAATAGGCATTGCTGTGCACTATTTTTAGCTTAATATAACTAAAATTCCTTAATAACACGCCAGTTTAATGTTACTTAAACCACATTTGAAAAAATGAATACATTGAATAACAAAAATACTTGAATGTCTTTGGGCATTTGATACCAAATTTGTCTATAGTTACTTTTATTAGAACGAAATAAACAAAAAAACAAAACGTGAAAAAATGTTTGTAACGATTAACATGAGATTGGGCAGCTAAAAAAAATATGGGTCTCTTAATATTTTTTATAACATATCCAAATTTCATCGCAATCGGCGGGAACCAATAAACGGACTCTCCTTGTTTTTTTTTTATTTGGTGGTAAAGAATACAGATATCGATCTAAGATTTTTACAGTGGGTAGATAAGACCAATGTATGTCGTTTTCTTGCAAAAAAATGGATTTTGAGTTATGACCCTTTTATTGAACAAAATTTTGAGTTATGCCCCTTTTGTTGAACAAGTGCGATATATAAATTACCTTAATATCTTCTCGATTATAGAGATAATTTTCTAAAATATCAATTAATTTGAAATTGATTAATTTTACAGCTATACCTAAATTACAGGAGGTTAAAACGCGTATTAACTTTAAACACAAATATTGGGGATACTGATAAAATGGTGGTGTATCAAGAGAAGTATCTGAAAATAAAAAGAAGAGAGTTGAGCTGGAAGAAATTTTACATTCAAATCATTTTCAAATTTGTTGTACTATAATTGAACAATTTTGAAATACAATTCGAAAAACAGAGCAAATTTTAGAGTACTTTTTTCCAAAACTTACCAACTCTTTGTAAAACAGGTAGAAAATTGTCAAATAAACATTTCATTAAATCATCATTATTAACGATTTGTAAAGCCACATCTTTGCCAGCACGAGCTAAGCGTATAAGAATTTTTAAACAAGATGAAACAGTGCTGTTGTCAGGTCTAACAGAATTTAAAATGAAACTAAAATTAAAGAAAATAAAAAATTAGATAAATTTAAAATTTAATTAATCATTAAAATAATAGAAAACTTACTAAATTCTTTGTGTAATATTTGTTCTTATAAAACAATCAATTAAATCAGTTTCAGCCAATTGAAAATCACTCATAGTTGTTTTACTTTCTTCCTCATTTTCATCGACATCAGCCTTTAAAGCGGAGCCTTTAAGAGACACTTGTAATTGTTGTAAATGTTTTTGTAAATTCTCTATGGAATCCGGATCATCGGAGGCTAAATCCAAATTTAAAACTTCCAAGCAAGGTTGCCAATGACAGCCAGGATTTTCATAAGTAAAATCAAGCAAAGTCTAAACAAGATAATTTTAAAAATGCAATATAACAAATGAAATGAAATCTAATTGAATTAAACTTATTTTACTTGCCTCATCAGTTTCATTATAAAATAAATAAGACAATGCTTTACCCACTACCTCCAACATAGCTGGACTATTATCATCAAAACCAAATCTTAATAAAAAGAATATCTTTGTTATGGGCAATTCCAAGACTTGATCATAGAAACCCTGTTGATAGATATTCAACATCCCAGCTATGGCATTAAAGGCCGTTACTCTTTGTTGCATAACATTAGAACGGGCCAAACGAAAGAGTTCTTGTAACGTATAACCCGGACGATGGGGCTCATCACCATGCAAATAAAGTTCACGATCATCATTTTCGTTGTCAACTTTTGTTTTAACTTCAGCCATTGAATAGGGCAACAATACACCTTTCCAATCAAAACGGGCTTCAAATTTTTCGCCTTCCTTTAGTTTTTTTGCTTGCATGGGTAAATCACGCATCCATTCGAGTTTATCTTTTTCTACAATATCAAAATGTATCCATTGTTCAGCTGTTGAACGTTCTATAATTTCTATTGCTGGATTAGATGCTGGTAAATTGTTTAATGAATCTTCGCTAATTGGCAGTGGTATTATGGGTGTTGTATCCATAGCTTCTGATTGTTTGGATGATGTTGGGGAATTTATTGATAGCGAACATGTTTGGGCTTTCTCTTTTCTCTTTTTAGCCAATAAAGCAACTAAAGCTGGATCTGAAAGGTATTAAATTTATAAAAAAAAATTGCAAGGGAATGTTTCCTAGGCTGACCTGTTCTCTAAAGTGAACTTTTTTTTCTGTTGTTGCATATATATGTCAAAACTATCAACTGTCATCAAGTTTAATTTCCTCTATCTCTATTTTTAAAAAGTTTCGAGTTATTATTAAATTTGTCATAAAAAATATCTTTAAGCACTTTCTACCAGCAACGCAGAAGTAATGAGAACTCAAATCAAAAATTTACCATTTACTGATATTTATTTACTAATTATTTATTATATATCGTCCATTCAATGACATATCGCACAATATATAACCGGGGTCATTTGAATTCCTTTATGTTTTGTTCACGTATAGGATGTCTATTATTCACCACAGTATTCTGTTCCTCAAAATTCAAGCTCGGTTAAGAAAGTGCATCGTGCACTTCTTCTAATTTATGTTCAGTTCGGGCGACCTTCTGAGGCGGCTATTCGGAATCTTGTCACTAAATTTCGCACCAAATTTACATTATTGGAGTGCGGACAGAGGAAAACATCGCATCTGTATCCTCCAGTGTTGTTTATGACCGTGAACTATTGATTCGGTGCCGTTCGCAGCAATTGGGCCTCTGTTAATCCACTTCATGGAACATTTTGTGGAAGGATTTGGATGTAAGGATTTTTAAAATACAGCTGATGGAAGAATTGAAGCCACACGACTACAACGGCAAGGGAAACGACGAAGGCATGAACGTTACTGTGAATGGCAAGCGTTCAATGATTACAAATATTTTTTTTGCGCAAAAAGGAAGAGTTGGACTTGGGTGGCATGTGGTTTCAACAATACGGTGCCACATGCCTCACAGCACGAAACATTTGGGGCCGGTCAATTGACCGCCTAGATCGTGCGATTTAACGCCTTTAGACTATTTTTTGTGGGGCTATGTTAGGACTCATGTCTATAGCGACAACCCCGCAACGGTTGACGCACTGGAAGCCAATATTGAAGAATTTATTCGTGAGATACCGGCCGATATGTTGGAGAGAGTATGCCAAAATTGGACCCAGCGTATGAACCATTTGAGGCGTAGCAGTGGTCAACATTTATATGAAATAATCTTTAAACATTGAATTATATAGATCGTTCTATCGACTCAAATAAAGATTTCATACATTTCTCTTAATTTTATGAGTTTTTTTATATTAAATCCGAAAGCTCTTAAAAAATAACTCTTTTCTAGAGACACAGTAATTTAATTGTTGTTGCAAAACATCCGAGAATTGCCTCTCGCCACTAATTAAAAAAAAGAAAAAATCATCGGCATATGCAAATGAAACACATGAAGAAAAATGAATACAGTTAAATAAATCGTTGAGATATTATTATTAAATAAGAATGGTCCAAGTACGGACCTCTATGGTACTCCACTTATTCTATTTTTGAGATATATTCCGAAAAAGTTTACCTAAATTCCGAAATAGTTTAGAAATTAATATACTATGATCGATGCTCTCAAAAGCCTTCTGAATGTCAATGGATAAAAGAACATTGACATCGCCCATACTTAAACACCTTCTAATCGTATCAGTAAGTCGTAAAAGAAGGAATGTGGTATTTCTACCACATCTAAATCCATATTGTGTATCATTAAAAAAGAGAAACATTTGCAATGTGAGCTTCTAATTGGTTCTTAAGTAAAATCTTTAAAATTTTACAAAGTACTGGAAGTATAGAAATGCAAACGCAAATTATCCATGTCACTAGATTCACCCACTATCTTAATAGGTACTATCCCACCAGTCAAATAATAAGCTGGGAAATAATGGCATGAACGATTTTTTTTTTTGTTGTCGAATTTGTACACAGAAAATTTTTTTTATTTGAGCTAACTTTGGCTTTGATCGAGTATTTACAAATTGTATGGCAATTTTCATAGTCTTAAAAAAAGTTTAGCTGATAACTAAATAAAACAACTTAAATCATGTTTAACTACAAACAAGACTCCAGAATTTTTCTACCAATTTAAGATAATTGTTAAAGTTTGTTTGAAAAATTTAGCTTTGGAATATCATAATTTTTTTAGAAACCTTTTGCATAAAGAAAGTGGTGCAAAATACGAGGGCGGATCAATAAGTCCGTGACTTTTCGAACTTCACTTGTAGCTATATGAAATGCAACACTGTTCCCATCAAGTATCACATGTTAAAAGACTACTGTCAAGTTTTGAGCAAGTTCCGTCATTTACTTTGCGTTTAACAGCTGTTCAAAACATACAACCTCGTGATTTTTTTTTTTTAAATGAAAAAAAGTGAATTTCGAGTACTCATTAAACATTATTTTTTGCGAAGAGAACCCGTCAATCAAACCAAGGAAAAGCTTGATAAATACTATGGGGACTCTGCACCATCGATTTCAATGGTAAAAAAGTGGTTTACTAACTTTCGTTGTGGTCGCTCAAGTAAAAATGACGCTAAACGTTCTGGATGGCTAATTGAGATCAATTCACCCGAAAATGTCGAAAAAATTCACGATATGGAGTTGGCCGACCGAAGAGAAAAAGTGTGTTAGATTGTTGATGCCTTACGCAACTGATTTTACTTCGGTGGGGTTAAGTGCTATGGGAACACCGAAGGTGGGAGCTGCGATACATATAAGTGATAGAAAACTCATACATATTATTTTTTCTAAATTGATGTTTTCGTCACCGGGAATCGAACCCGGGACCATCTGTGTAACAGTCCAACGCGCTAACCATTACACCACAACGACCATAAATATTCATTTTTAATATTTACGAGTTCAGAATTAGTTTCTGAAGGGCAAATCCAGTATATGAGTTCGTTTTAATCGCCTTGTTGCATTGCTGTTATCAAGAAGGGATATAGCCAAAGGATTAATGTGATCACTCAGCCTCTGAAGATATTTTTCACTATACGTTTGAATTTCTTGTCTCACCGTTGGCATCTTTAGATCGAGACGGATGTGTTTATTAGTTATAAACCAGGGTGCATTAGTACTTAACCGAAACGTTTTTGATTGGAACCGTTCAAAGATGTCGGTATTGGATTTGCTCGCAGTTCCCCAGATTTGTATGCCGTAGGTCCAAACTGGTTTAAGTATAGCTTTGTAGAGACGTAATTTATTGTATAAGTTTAGTTGGGATTTTCGTCCTAATAGCCAATAAAGTTTCTTGCATTTCAGTTTTAGATGTTCATGCTTCGCCTTGATGTGTGGTTTCCATTTAAGGCGCGTGTCTATTGTCGTTCCCAAATATTTGACAGTTTCACTTTTCGGTATTTCCTCTTGATAAATGGTAACAGCAGGGAAAACATTCCGTCTTAATGTAAATGTAGTATGGGTTGATTTTTCAGAGTTCACTTTAATATTCCATTTCTGAGTCACTGGTGGCAACAATAGCCGTATCGTCCGTATTTGGAGTTTTTTTCACTTTCAACGATTTTTTTAAATTCTGGTAATTTTTTCTATTTATTGTCATTATACTGAAAATTTTGAGTGCACCCATGCAATTTCAATTAAACATTTTATTGATAATAATGTTTTCTTTCTGTGCAATGTAATTGTTATATGATGCATTTTAAAAGCGTTAAATTTTATTATTTTGTATTTAAAAAGTGAATGTTACCATTCACCATACCATAAGACTATGTGAAGTCTCTATCAATTACTACAATATCCTAATAAAGAAATATAGAGCATGGCCTCGAACTTGAATAATTTTCGAGATAGGCGTGGTAGAGAAGATTAAGCATACTTTTCTAAAAATCATAACTACATTGTAAATTTTTTATTGAATTAGACTGCGCAGTTTCAGGTAACACAACCTTCATCAGTAATCCTTTTGACAATACTGTAATTATTTGTTATGGTTTTTATTGTTTGATTGCATCTATATGAAATTTTTATTTATTAAATGCAATCCTGACCGTGGCTTGAACCTGCTTTCATTTGCCACATGCACTTCGCACTACACTTTAGACAGGCGTTTTATCCGCTTGAGCTAAAGTCAGGTCGATTTTTGCTGTGGCTTAAAACCAGTTTCAATTATACGGGGTCGATTTTTACATTTAATTGTAATTGAAGAAGATAGCTAATTTTCATTTTCATTGCACAATTAAACTCGAAAAAAACACAATTTTTATTTTTAATAAAAATTATATCAAACTTGTAAAAACCTCCTTCTTTATGAAAAGCTACAAATTCACAGTCGGAATAGAAATGATATTTGTATGTTTATTTTTTTTTTACATAATTTTATTATTTTAAATAATAAAAACTAAATGTTATAAAAAAAATTATAATTAGTACACTGCTTTTTTATTAATTTATTTAATACATTATTAGTTTAGCAATATGCCAAAAAAAACAACTTTTTCATTTTCAAGCTAGTAATCCCGAATGATTTTATATGTTTCGGGGGTAGAGTCAGGTACCCTACTTGCTTATTAGAATGCCCCTCACTTGTCCTAAAACGAATATTTAGGGTGGCCCTTAAAACTTGAATTTTTTGACTTTTTATAAATTTAACGCATTATTTATGTTAATAGCTACAAAATCAATGTTTTTATGTGTTGAATAGTTAGTTTGGGTAGTAATCTTCCATTTTTGGTTTTTGTTGGAATAATACACTGAAAAAAAACAAAGTGGCAACAACAAAACTTGGAAGTAAGAAAATACTACTTCTAACATTTAGCGCGGCACAAATTGGTCTGAATATTATGGCTTGCCATGCAACACAGTTATTAATGACATTAAAATCTAAAATTTTGCCGTGGTGCTTGGCGATCGCATTTTTCGTTTACAAGAAAATTAGGAAAATGTAAAAAAAAGGCGAAAAAAAATGAAAAAAAATGGGGTTTTTTGACCTTCATTCACTTATAACTTTTGAAGTAGGAATGTTATCTTCAAGCACCACCGCAGAATTTTAGATATTTTAGTCATCAACAACTATGTTGTCTCCCAAGGCATAATATTCAGCCGAATTTGTGCCGTATTACAAACAGTACAGCCTATTTTCGACAAATTTTATTAATTGATTAAAAAAACAGGGTGAATTTTTAAAAAAGCGTAAATTTATGCTACTGAAATTAGTTATACATTAGTTATTAAGAAAATAGACACTGTTTTCACTTTGGGAAACAAAATTCCTTTCCATGTGATAAGTAAATATACTTATATTTCATTTACTATTGCGATAAAGCGGCAGTAGATATTTTAGCCGTCACCTTTGCGTGCTTATGAATTACACAGCCTCACAAAAATATAAAAAGGTTCTTACCCAGAAACCAGACCCACCAATCCTTATGTATTATGACCTCCTGAATGCGATGCCGCCATAAGAATTGAATTATATCGTTGGGTTTTCATGTAATTTACAAGCAGTCCGCAAAGTGAACTTACCTAATTTGTAAATTTGACCATGTTAAAAAGTGCTTGTTTAAATCCATGTTACTTTTAAAATTTTTGACAGATTTTATTAAAACACCTCTTATTTTTTTCGTAATAAACCAGACTTGATCTTGATGATATCCGCTGATTTCAGAAACTTTCAGACCGAAATGGAAATTTCCGACCCAAAAAGCATTGGTGATTTGGCAGGCCACAGGTTCATGTTTTTATCTGATTTAGCTTGGCAAATATTGCAATTGAAAGATTTGCTATTTCAGTTTGTGCAAAAATATCCTGAAGCGTACACTGATGCGAAAATGATTCATGATTATATTACAGACACCAATTTTCTGTATCAACTTGAAGTCTGTGTACTTATCCACGCAGCTTGCATTGAACCACTAAAACATATTAGCACTTGTAAATCAATTGTTGCTTGTGATCATCTTACTTTCAAGGATGTGCTGTATCAAATATTTGAATATTTAGAGTTCGAAGAAATAAATAAAACATCGTTCTTGTTAACATTTTCCTAACGGTTTTAGCGGCTGCGAATGATTCAATGTTAAAATGATATATCGATAGACCTGTAGATGATGTATACTCATTCCACAGTAATATCAATGTGGAGAGAGTGTTTGCGATGGCGAAGAGAAACGAGGATATGGCACCTCATAAAGAAATATACACCAGATGTCAGCAAGTAAAGGCCCGGCAAAACAAATGCATTCACTTCCTTTTCGATATTTTGCAGTTCTATCCAACGAAGCAAGATATGGAAAATGGTGTGAAAATAATGAAAAAGGTTTTTCAGCAAAATAAAAAATGGAATGCTGAGGAACGAATAAAGAGATTGGAAGAGATGGAGAGCAAACAACAAGTAAAAAAACGACGTACGGAGAGTAAAGTCCTATTTCTAAATTTGCTTGATGTGAATGAGCCTATGGAATTATTTAATTTATTAAATGAACTATCTTATGTCAATGTACAGAGTAATCGGATAAAAATTCTTAAAAAGCAAATAAACATGTTGAGAGGTTTAAATTATAAATATCACTGTGAAAAAGTTTGGCAAACAGCAAATTTGGATTTAGAGTCCCAACTCAAAGAAAAGCTTAAGAATTTGCACTCTTATGTAGATCTCTAAAAATTTAAATAATAAAATAACTTGATGTTTTTAAAAGTATAAATAATAAAGATTTCTGTTAAATACAATTCTAGTAAAATAACTAAAATTTTTTTCGCAAAACTAAAAATGTAAACTTTAATGATCAATTTAATAAAATTTACATACATATTTTAATATAAATTTGGTACTATCTCATTATCTTATAGATCTTTTCTTTCTCATTCGGTTATTTTTCATCCGATTTTCAAGTTTTTTTTTTTTTGTTGGAAAGGTATTCAATTACCTTTCTAATTGTTGAATTTTGTTAGTACAAATTATTGCCGCTAGATGGCGTAAAATTCATTTCTTTTAAAAAATGCATCAAAACACCCTGTATTTGCAAATATTTTGAGTTCATATGTTCTGCAAAAGTACTCGCCATATGATTTTGTACAATGTTGCCAAACAACATTTGGTCGAATTCTGGAAATTTAACGGTCAAAATTTTGATTTTCTTCAAGAACCTAAAAATAACGGTAATTTTGTAAATAACGGAATTATAAAAAAGTCGCGGAACAAAAGTTGCTTCTGATACCCTAAAGAACCATTTTCAACAATAAAAAATTTTGGCATATTGCTATATTAGTTGTTTGGATTTGCCAACGTTTTAAAATTATGATTTTGATACGGTCGAAGCACTCATTGTAAGTGCTTTGCCAACGTTTTAAAAAAGAAACGTCCAAGCCCTGGCCGGTTTTATCAAATTGGGGTTGGCAAAGTACGTATTTTATCGTTAAAAAGGCTCTTTATTGGTTGTCTTACTAATGCTTTGACGTTTTAAAATTATGATTTTGGTACTGGCGAAGCACTCATTGTCAGTGCTTTGAGAACATTTTAAAAAAGAAACGGTCAAGCCCTGCCCGGTGTTATAATTTTGACATTGGCACAGCACATAAATCTTCAGAAATCCAACGATCTGGCAACGCTCATAACACCTTTGAAAGTATTGGGACAACGCTTTGCCGTTCGTATTGGGGAGGTATTTAAAAAAAATCTACTGGAAACATTGATGCAGACTTACTTACCTATCGATTCCAATAACTTTTTACGTTCTGACATAATTTCATCGTCTTTCATTTGACTTAATAAATTTAAATTTTCTTTGTGGACTTCTTCTGCAGTTTTGGTGTCTTGGACAATAACACTTTGTTCACCATAGATTGCTTTTAAATTGGAATGCTGTTCTTGTGGCAGTGCATCATCACATTCCATAGCTACATTTGTTTGTTGCAACTTATCTTCCATAAGCTGGGCAAATAAACTTTTGCCTGGAGAAGTCTTCATTGTGAAAGAAGTTAATGAAATCTTTTGAATTTTAGGAAAAGCTGCGACATCTCTGACCTCAGTATGTGTATGTGGTTTGGGTTGTTGGACAGTGTTTTCTACAATATCACCCATAATAAAGTCAGTTATTATTGTTTTATTGGAATCGTCTTTGGTAGTTGTGGAAATGTCACCCACTATTTTATTATGAATTTCTTCATAGATTATTTTAGATTTTTCAGATTCATCTTTAGCCGCTGAAGGAGTTGCTGCATATTTCTGTTGTCTTGATTTAGCAAATAAAGATTGTTTGGGTGCTGTAATTGTAGTAATTTTTAGTATATTTTTATATTTTCATATACTTAGAATGGAATTATTTATATTTATTAAAATTAAACTCACGTTTTTCAAATTTTACAATTTGTGCTGACGGCAACATTTTGGGATTTTTTGCTTTTTCCGATAGAAATTCTTGCTGCATACGCAAGATATCTTCTTCGGTTTCACTGGGTTTTGGTCTTTTCATCATTTTGATAACGATTGTATGGGAATTTTATATTTTTATAACAATAAGTATTGTTTTTAACAAAAAATAAACAAAACACGGACTTTTTATTTGATGCACCGTGCCTATTCACAATAACGAAAATCAACAGCTGTTTATTATTTTGAATGGTAAAGAAAGAGAAATTAAAGAAAGTGTCAAACAGGATTGACAAGACTGTTCGGAAGTATTGATTTATTGTTTAAGTTGGTAGCGCGACTGTCGTTTTCACTCCAGTGCTGCCAAGTCTTTATTACAAAACCCTCTAATAGGGAGTTTAGACAGTGAATTTAATGTACTTGATTCAAGTTAATCCACCTTTGGTGGACGACACCTGTGCCTCGTATCTGTAACTAATGCGACACCTGTGCCTCTTATCTGTAACTAATGCGAGAAGTTTTCGCATCGTGAAATAGATGGTTAACCTGTTTTTGAGTTAAAAATGCTAAAGTTTTTTGCAAAAAATAAACTAGTGCAAGAATATCGAAGTCAACTTTGTAATTTCTTTTATACAAAGTTATTAGAAATTTCAGAAGTCAAGTATGCAGAAGCGCAGTCCAAGTATAAATTACATGTTATATCTCTTTTGTAAAAAAACAAAGTTTCCTTATTTGATGATAAGTATTTTCGTACTTTAAAATATTTCACTTTATTCGATATCCAATTTATACGATTTTGTAGTTTACCTAAGTTGTTTTTTATAATTTTTTTAAGCAAAATTTAAACAAGATAACAAATTGATTACTTGACATATAAAGAAAAAACTATAAAGCTTAACGGCAAGCAAATCAGGGGTTGTTTTTTTTCATAGTGTATATTTGTTGAATAAAAAACTTAAAATTTGGAACTAATTTTTTTTCGTTAAATACCACTAATAAAAAGTATTGGAATCATTTGAAATTGATATTTATTTGTGTTTAAACAAAATATTAGTTGATTTTAATGAAGTTTTATTTAATTATATTTCTCTGTTAAGCATTTTAGTAGAGACGTCATCTGGAATTGTTTACCTTATATCCAGCCCAATTACTGCATCTGCTCGATTCATAAGGTTGGTTTTTGGGAAATGTGTTGTAAGTTTCTTTAAGTATATTTACATATTTAATTTTTTAAACAAAAAGCATTAATAAACGCATATTATTAAAAAAAAAAAATTAAATGAGTTTTTTTCATTCAAAGGGTTAAAAAAATAGCATATATAAATGGATAAAATGAACAAAAATTAATTTGTTTGATTTAATAAAGTAGTACAATGTAATTTCATATAAAACCAATACATGTAAAGTTTACAAAGTTTTTAAAGTATAAATGTCAGTAGTTTTATTGTACAACTTTTTGCCGAAATTGTTTGTCCACAGTTTTAAAGCAAAATTTTTCAGATGTTGTAGTTTTTAAAACTGTGGACAAATGGATTTTAGTACAATACGTAATATGAAAAATAAATAACGTGAATGATTAGTTTCATTAGCTTTTGACTTGATATATTAGGTCCATTCGTTTACACCAAAATTTGCACAAATTTGTACTGGATTTTACTGAAATGCGTTCGCGTACACATAAATTTGCAAAAGAGAGCATCTACTAAGAGAGTAAAGTGACAGTTGTCAGCAAAAAACCTGCAAATTTTTACTGGACAAATTTTTGCCAGTAAAATCCAGTAGAAAACAAAAGCATATGATTAAATTAAGTAAACAAACAAAAATAAGCATACAATTAGTAATAAAAACATTTAAAAGATTAAAAACTGAATTGAAAGTGCGGCAAAAACTAAAAATAATTATTTTCAACCTGAAACAAATTAAAGTAGTCAGTTACAATTATTATAGTAACAATTTATCAGTTTTCTAATATCTGTATTAATTGTTTTTATTTACATTAATATATTAGAGATGTAAAGCTAATGAATATATGAATACTTCTTACTGCATATTATTCAGGGTACCGAATATCAAAAATCAAGTATTCATATATTTTCGTATGTTATTTAACTAGAAACAAAACTAAAAGTCATGTACAAACTAAACAAGTCTAAAAGCTTAAACAAAAGTTTATTTAATAAATACAATTGCTGTGAATTTAAAATGCAATGCATCAATTACCAAAAACAATATATACTGGGTAGTCTAAATAACACATATTTTACAACACTAAGCTTTTTAGCGCTCATATGTTTGAATTAACCTGCAAGTTTTTGCAATTTTTCCGTTCGTTTACTTTTTTGTGCAAGAGCCAGTTCTGAGAGTAAAATTTTCATTTTGCCCAAAATTTACTCATCTACTGGATTTTACTGGAAAAGTAAACGAATGGACCTATTATTATCTGTGACTCACCTTCACTGAACCGAATACAGCAGTGAAATCAACTAAATCACATGTTAAAGTGATGAACGGACTGATCACTATACAACCAACAAAACCTGTCTGTCATTTTAACAAATTGTTTAGTAAATGTACTGTTTGACGTTTAACTAATTGTTGATTGTTATTTTGAAGAATTATTGTATTAACAGAAATTAGTTATTTTAACAAATTTATTTAATCAAATTAAATAAATATTTTGTTGTTTTAACAATATTATATTATGTCCTGTGGTTCCTATTGGGAACAAATTAACAATGCGCTTTATTTAATCTGTTTGTATTTTGTGGATTTATTATTAATTTTTAATTTTTAATTTTATATTTTATAATTTAAAATTGTTAATAACATACGTCTTTAGATAGTATATTACAAAATAATAATTTGATAAAAATATAAAAAATAATAAAATTATAACGTATTAGTACGTACCTAAACCCCAATTTTTAAAAACACATGAAATATTGCATTTACATAACACATTAATTCATTTAATATGTAAATTAATAATTAATTACATTTTTTATATTTTTATAAATTGATTTCTTCATTATTACAGATGATATATATTGCGTCAGAAAAATTCCAGATAATTTAAATGATGATTTCTAAAATATTTTTGATATAGCATTGGCATCACGCGAGCTAGACCTTTTTTGGTTTTTTGAAAGGATTTTGTATTTCAACCAAGACAAATAAATGGAGTTCACATGCTCCACAGCCCGAAAAATATGTCATTATTAAAATAAATATGGTCTGCCAAAAAAAATCTGAACAAAAACGTTTTTTTAAGAGGCCGCAGATCGAAATTGAAGCTTACAAGTTCTACTTGTTTTTCTATTTTATTTGAATTCAAAAATAAGAATAACATGAGAAAAATTACAAATAATTATTATGATCGCGACTCATCAAATCTAGTATATTTGTTGGCGTGCATTACGAATATGAAACCCAAATTGAAATTCGAGTCGTGGAGTTCGCGAAATTGGAAAGTTTTAAACATTTAAGTTCAACTGTAAGCATATCTGTAATGCTTTTTAATATTAAAAACAAAAACATATATAATGAAAGTTCTTGATATATACAGTTGTGGTCTCCAAACTAGCACAGCATGAAGTTTTCTTTGTCATATTATTTTTTTTTTGAAAGAGTTTTTAATATTTTTATTATTTTAATATATGGAATACAATGTACTTACAACGGAGGTATCCCGACCCGGACCGGCAGATCTTAAACAGCTTCTGATATATTGTAGAGAATACAAATTTAAGGGACCGCATAGACCAAAATTACCAAAGACTGTTAGTTGCGACGTTACTAAGAACAATATCATTTCAAAATAGAGAAACATTCGACTTTAATATTAATTACACCAATTTATCCACTTAATATTGCCACATGCCTTTAATATTTTATAAACAATTATACATTAGCCTTTAAATTAAATTACGATTTATATTCTTCAAAGAACAAAGCAAAATATTAAAATTTTCAAATTTCAAATTTCAAACAAAAAACGTTATGTAAATTCGTAATTAGTTTTGCTTTTTTTCAATTTATAACGGGCTTTCAACCTCCGTATATTTACAAAAATAAAGCAAATCAAACATATTAGCTAGGTTGATACTAGTATTTCGATCTGACTAAAGATCTCATCAGAACCCGAAGTTTTAGAAAAGATAGAGCATCCATAATAGGCAGAACTTTAACAAAAACCAATTAATCATCAATTTTGCTCCATTCTTGTCTTCTTAGTTATCAAGCACGTGGTTAGGGTATTTTCCTAACAAGCATCATGACGTTACTAAACTAAAATGTTCTATTTATATACAAAAAAATTTTAGTTTTTACTCTGGCTCAAGTAATAATTTGCTTTCAATTTTTCCAAAACGGCCTATGGCAACCGAAAAAACTTCTATGTAGCAAACCTTTTATAATTAAACCATGAGGGACCGTTTTTTTAGCAGCCTAATCTCATGTGTGGTCAAAAATTACCCAATTTTACAGGCTTTTTAGTTTATTTCGTTCTATTTAAAGTAAATATAGGCAAATTTCGTATTAAACGCAAGGGGTTTTGAAGACACATTCACTGGTGTACGAATTACATCTTAAGACTTTCAAAGCTAAAAATAATTTATAGCAATCTTTATTTAATTTAATCAAGTGGTTGTCTGAGCTTTTCCCGATATTCAAAATTGTTCGGTTTTTATGTAACTTTTCCTGAAGTTCCTTTTTCCCATATATTTCAAATAATTTAAAAATGTGGCAACTCTGGGTCCTCTATATAGGCAGTATGGGTATCAAAATTTTTGTTTTCTTGAGTAATTTAACCATGTGTACAAATAAATCTAATTTTCATAAATTAAAGAAAAGTTTTCATAAAAAAAAGAAAGAATTTTTGACCTTACAAAAAATACGTATATCATTTTTTGCTCCTCAACAACATATCCGAAGTTCATTAAAATCTGCAAGTTCAACTCAGGCTACCTCCCTTGTAAGTAATTATACTACAAGACTTTCGCCTCATATCGTAGACTTCTAAAATTAAAAATCCATAAGTTTTTTTTTAATTTCGATTACGGATTTATAATCTTTATTAAATGAAGCTCAGATTTGTCAAATTTGTTCATATTTAACGTAACCATGTTGCATTTTTACTTACATCTTTTCAGAAAATTTGATTATTTTAACAAAAATATGCATTTTTGCGTATAATAAAAAAAAAAAAACGCGAATAACTTAAAAGTTATAAAAATTTTGATTTCATATTCCTTTTCTACACATTAATTTAGACTAAATTGGAAAATTTGGTTAAGGTACATTTAGGGTAGCCAGATATTGAATTGGCAAAAAAAGTACATCAAAGAAAAAAAAGCAGTACAATTAACAAAAAAAAGTACATTTGTATTTTTATTGAAAACGTCCTTAAATTCATTAAATAACATAATATAAAAATGAGATCGTAAATGTAAACTTAAAATTATATAATTATTAAATAATTATATTTTATTTCTTTTTTAAATAATTCAAAAATTTTACAAATATTTATCATTCTTTAACAATTAACAGTTCCATTTTTGCCATTTTCAGTTTTTAAAAAATTAAAAAACTCTACACATGTAAATTCAAAATTAGTTCTAATTGTCAGTTCACTCTCTAAATTTTTAATTAAAAACGTGTTTCTTTACTTTCTCCAAAAGGTAAACATTAAACTGAATATTCTCTCAGTTGCCGCATTTGAATGTGGTATAGAAAAAATAAACATACAAATTCCAAAAATATTTACGATTTGTTGTGATTAAGAGATTCATCACAATGCTGGCGACTGACTATTGATTAATATAAAGAAGAAAAGCGTCACGACTGGCGATTTTTTGCTTCTCATATAAAAACACGATAAAATACTTCTGTTAGTCGCCACAAATGTGTTCAGGTTGTAAAGACATTTTAACAGGGCGCTTCTAAGACTAGGTTCACACACGGCAATTATAATTGCGCAATTCTTGAGTTTATAGAAGAGGGAGGGAAAGAGAATGATAGGGGGTACAGAATTGCCCGTACTCCAATTCCGTTTTGTTTTGTCATTCGCAATTTTCAATACTGCAGGTTAATATACGAAAATTGCTGAAACAAACTTTTCCTGTGTGAACACAAGAGCAAGTTCAAAGGAGAATTGAAGAAGAATTGGGCAATTATAATTGCCGTGTGTGAACCATGACTAACTGTGTGAATCTTTCTGCACTGAAAAAAAAAATGTTACTAAAGATACTTAACAGGGAAAAAAGTACAAATAAAAGTAGAAAAGGGGTTATGCAGAAAACAGTACATTGACTAAAAAAAAGTACGCGTACTGCTGAAAAAAGTACGTCTGGCGACCCTAGGTACATTGCGCAGGTTAAGAAATACATAATTCAATTTAAAATTAACCATAAATTTGTGAGAATTTCTTTTAGAGACAAATACCTAATTCTTAAAAGTTAACCGTGATCTTTAAAAGTTCACGAATTTAGATGAAACTGGTCACAAAAAGTTGTTAGTCATTAAGAAATTGGGGATGCATTCTGCAGATTGAAAATCCAACTTTCATACCAAAAGTTTTTTAATGCGCGTAACAACGGCTAATATAACATATGCAAGCATATCCAGATATATCTTACTTTTCAGGATATTCTACAAAAAGAGTAAAATTTACGTATGATTATTTTTCGCGTTTTATTATAAATTCTATACACAGGAAAAACAGTAGGCACCAAAAATTAAATTTGTAAATACAAACACCCTCTTTTTCAAATTCAAATTTAGTTTCAACAAAAAGAATTTTTTTGAAATGGTTGTAAATTGTTGTTTTTCTTATGAAAATCTTCAAAAACAAAAATTCAAAATTACAAAAAAAATCAACAAAAGGGTGTTTGTATTTACAAATTCCAATTGTTGGTGTCAATTTAAAAAAAATATTTTTTGTTAAACAAAACTAATCTACGGGACATGTTTGATATTGCCACACAGTATTTTATGATTTATTTCTGTGTAGGGTAGGAAAACTATGCTCTAATCAGTTCAATATCGGTATAAAAAAAATTCGTTAGGCAAAAAATTCACTTTGAAGTTGTTGTAAGGTTGAAAATGCATTTAAAAGTTTTATTAAATCTTAATATTTACTTGGAAACTAAAGTAGAAGTTTTAATATAAGTTTCTAATGAAGTCTCTAGGATGTCTAAAAAATTACACATGTTAATGTGCGTATATCTTAATAAACCTTCGAAGGATATTTTTGAATTTTAACTAAAACTGTTTGTAAGGATTCTTTTATCATTATCTAAAAAAAATCATATACAACGACCTTTCACTTAAAATTAATTTAACTATACCGTTACTATCATAAAGCAAAAAATATAAAAAATCGAAATCATTTTTGCTTTTATTCTATTGATATTTTTCGGCTAAACTCTAGTTTATTGGCATAACTTGGATTAGTTTCAAATTTTCACGAGTTATGTACCTCCAAAGCTTGGATTTTAATTTGTTTTTAGCTTCGGCATTTGTAATCGGATCGAAACACAATACATTTAATTTGAAAGCTAATTAAAGCACTTTTCATTTGAGGTATAATACTTAATTAAGATATCATTAACCAAATAAGCGTCATAATTTTGAAAACAATTCGATTAATTAACCCATTGCAAACCATTTTTGCCAGTGAACCGAAAATTTGTTATAAAGAAGTTATTCATAAAATGCTTTCCATAAAAACTGTTGCACAAAAAAAAAAATTTTTTAGCGAATCCGGGCTTTGGACATATTGAAGGAGAAAATCCCAAAGGCCGTCTACGCAGAAGCCACAAATGTGTCTTCCTCCAGTAAATTAATAGCTTTTTAGAAAAATTTTCAGTTTGAAGTTATTTTATTTATTTTCATTTTTTTTTGTTTGCAAAATGGTGTTGTTGTAGTCTAGCCAAAATCTAGTTTGCATTCAAAATTTTATAATGTAAACGAGTGTAATTTGTAACTGTATTTAACTTTGTTTTAAACTTGATTTCGTGAAAGTGAAAATTCTACTTGACACTTAACATGTAAATAAAAATACTTATTGGCAGCACTTTTAATATATTTGCAGCAGTCGAAATAGAAATCTCACGTTGCCAACTAAAACAAAATAAAATTCGATACCAAATTTCCTTTGCTAACGGTACGCACATATTTTTCTCGCCATTAAAAAACCCTGATACTACAAAAGAAAAAATTAAAATTACATCTTTACAAAGAAATTACTTGAAGAAAAATTCAGCAATTTTCATATAAATCAAACCAGAAAAAAAGCTAAGCAAACTTTTTAACTTCCTTATCAAACGAGATGAACAACTTAAACAATACTAGTGTAGATGACGTAGTCGAATGCCCACTGTGCATGGAACCCCTAGAAGTTGATGACCTCAACTTTTTCCCATGTACTTGTGGCTATCAGATTTGTAGATTTTGCTGGCACCGTATACGTACTGACGAAAACGAATTATGTCCAGCATGTCGCAAGGAATATCCAGAAAATCCTGCAGACTTTAAACCACTAACGCAGGAGGAAATGATAGTGATGAAGACACAAAAACGACAACGAGATCAACAACGGAAACAAAAAATTACCGAAAATCGTAAGCATTTGGCTAACGTACGGGTGGTGCAAAAGAATTTGGTGTTCGTAGTGGGACTACCACCACGTCTGGCAGATGCTGAGATATTAAAAAAACACGAATACTTTGGCAAATATGGAAAAATTCATAAAGTCGTAATTAACCCGAGTACCACATATGCAGGTGTACAGGGTCCCTCGGCTTCGGCTTACGTGACCTATGTTAATAATACCGAAGCTTTAAGGGCCATACAAAGTGTTAATAATATTATGATAGATGGCAGACTTATAAAGACCAGTCTCGGAACTACCAAATATTGTAGTCATTTTATGAAAAATCAACAATGTCCCAAGGCGGATTGTATGTATTTACATGAATTGGGAGATCCAGAAGCTAGTTTTACTAAAGAGGAAATGCATCAAGGAAAACATCAAGAATATGAAAAACTTTTACATGATGTATTAATTGCAACCTCTGGGGCCAGTGTGGCAGGAGGTTTAAATTCCTCGAGTAGAACAAGTTCTTTAAGTCAGAATAGCAAAACTGGAAGTGCAACGGGAGCTTCATTAACAACAAATACATCTTCTGCTAATAGTGCCACAAGTAACTCTTCATCTTCTGTGTCTCAAACTGGTCAACAAAAAGAAGCCTGGCCTAGTTTATCCAACTCTCCAGTCAATCAAAAAGATTTACCAACAAATAATGGAGGCAAGAATAAAAAAGAGCGCACCAAACCAGAAAAAATCGACTAAAACTAAAAATAAAACGAACAACAGCAACATTTCCAAGGAGATCTCTGAATCTTCTTTGAAATTTCCAACTGCACTTGAAGGCTCTTCTTTAGATAAGCTTGAAGTTGCTGAACCAACGACCAAACTTAAAGTTGATAAGACAAAAGATCGAAATCAAAACAATGCATCATCAAATCGGTCGAATCAACGAAAAGAAATTGTTACAGCCACAATTAAAGAAAACGAAAATAAAGAATTTGAACAAATAACAATGCCTGGATCTATGATAAATACTAATTTGGAGGGGAACAACCAACCAATGTCCAATACAACTAAAGTTGATACACAAAGTTCTCTTAACTCCAGTAGTAATAGCGACAATACATCACCAATAAAGGAAATTGTTAGCGGCAAAAGCTCTCCTAATAGTTGTCATGAAAATGATTTACTCGATGAACACTTAAAATCACCGGAGAAATCTGAATTGAAAAACGTTAAAGATCAAAATACGGAAAAAGCCAACTTGTCTGAATATGAATATATGGAAAATATCGTTTTAGCAGGGGATAATATCAAAGAAAAATCTCAACAAAACTTTAATAACAGGGAAACTATGGTTTTATTAAATGCTTTAGATAACGATAATGTAGAAAAGGACATCTTTAGCGATACTCTATTTAAAGAGAATAAAAACGATAATGTTATATTAGCAGATTCACTGTCAAAACTAAATCTCTTTGATGAGAACAGTTTTTTCAGTTCGGTACCAAATTATGAACAGTCTATGCTTATGAAGAGTAAACCTGGCGAAGAAGCTATTCCCAGACAAACAAATAGTGGTACTATGGTACCGAATTTGCCAGATTTGATTAATGGCATCGATGGCTATCAAAATCCTACAAATGATTGGGAAGAGGCATTTAAAAATGTAATGCTGAAAACAAATAAACAAAACTTTCAACAACAGCACATGCAAAATCAGCAACAGCTTCATCATAATCAACTGAAACATCAGGAAGATTTGCATAGACTTCAAGAGTTGCAAAAACGTAACAGTCTTTTAAATTCATTCGGACTTTCTCAAATAAATGCAGCACAACAAAATGAATTTCTTGCTAACAATTATCTTATGGGTTCAGATATAAATCGGCAAACAAACTTTCAACATCAATTGTTACAACAACAATCGAATCAATTTGCAAATGAAAATGTTTTACAAAATTCCTTGTTTGAAACAAATATGTCGAAATTTTTTGATTTTCATAAAAATCAACAACAACAGCTGCAACATGGAACAAGCAACATTAATGCTGGTGGAGTTAATGAAAATTTACACATGATGTCGTCACTACTAGATGGTAACCGTTTGAATTCTCAATTAAAAGAACAAAGTATATTGTCAGCTCAACAACAGCAGCAGCAACAACATCAAAAACAAAAGGTTTTTAATAAAATGGACGATATAATTGGCCATTATCATCAGCCACAACAGACTCACAACATCCATAGTGCTGTACCATCACAGCAAAATCAATTTATACAAAATTCAACAAATGCTGATGATGATTTAGGTTTCGATCCGTTTATAGAAACTCAAAAAGCATTAGCTGAACTTATAGAAAATGAAGAAGCAACTTCTTCGAAGCTTATACCGCACAAACCATTAAATCAGCAGCAGCAGCAGCAGCCTCAACAACAACAGATGATGGATTATATGCAACGTACCCGCATGCCTCCACCAGGATTTAATCATGTTAATAATTTCGGTGCATATGGCGGCGCTCCTAGATTACAAAATAATAGCAAAATCATGCCATATATGAATTTATCCGGTAACTATAGCGGTCCATCCATGCAACAGCCACAGGTTCAACAAATTCCCAGCAATGCCTGGAATACAACACATGTTGGACCCTATCCATCACAAATTAATGATCAGCAAATGCGTCAAATGAACAACTCAAATCCATTGCAAAATGCGGTAAATCAAAAAACTTATACTGGAAATGATTGGACAGCTATGGATCCAGCAATTCTATCGTTAAGACAATTCTCGTTTCCTCAGCAAACACAATTAGCAAGTCATTTACAACCACAGCAGCAACAGCAGCATGATATGTACTTGCAGCAGTTGTCTCAACAACAACAGCAAGGATTTAATTCCCAGTCACAACAACATCTTGTTGGTAATGTTGGTGGTATACCTAATACAATGATAAACTCTCCACAAAATTCGCAAGCCCATGTTAATGCAAATGTTCAGGGAATGTTGGAATACTTAAAAACCCGTCAATTTGTCTAATTTCTTTATTTCATATATAAAAACTGGTATGTTAATATTAAAAAATTAAAATAAATTTAATTATTATGTAAACAACAAAAATCTAATAAAACTGGGGGGCTAACCGCATAACGCGATTCGAAAAAGAATTTTCGTTTCTCAAAATCTTGCATATGTTGTAAAAAACGAATCTTAATAAAAATTCTACTTTTTTTTTCTATTTTATGGATCTTAATCTGATGTACCATAAAAAAGTAAGATATATAAAATATTAAAAAAAAGGTACAAGATTTCCGAATTCAAAATTTTTTTTTCGAATCGAGTTACGCGGTAACCCCCTTGCATAAAAAAGAATTTTTTCAACCTTGGAACATCTTTAATGCCTCAACTCCGACGATCACTTTAAAATTTTCAGCCTAAATAGTATTTGTGTAGTGATTCCCCCTGATTATGTAAGGCGTAGACGTTTTTAAGGCGTTTTTACCGAAAAGTCGTTGTAACGACTCTTATTGCAATATTTAATAGTCAAGTATGACTTATATTTCATTAAAACTGCATTAGATTTGCCAAGAAATTTTAGTTTTTTATAATTTTGATTAAAAAAAATTACATAGCCCGGGAGAATTTTTTTTGTAAGCGCCGCCTCTTAAAAGTGGACGGTTTTTTTTTTTTAATTCTATCAAAAAGTACACTTCCGACAATATGAATGTCATATGAAAGTTTTTTAAAATATCTTTCTAAAAAGGTCACATATGTCCCCATAATTTTAACCCATTGCAGTCCAATTTTAAATTTTCGCAACTTTGATTCCAGTTTTTTGGAGTTTAAAGCCTCCTTATTAAAACAAAAAAAAAAAAACGTTTATAAAAGTATAACAATGTATATAAAATTTGATAACCAATTCCATAAGCTCTCATTTCAGACATAATATGCCCCCATATCTCTTGAAATAAAATTATTAAAGGTTAACTTGTTAACCTTGTTTTAGGTTGATTTTTTTTTTTTGCTATAATTTAACTATTTTTCAGTTCGTTAGTTTTACTACATTTGTAAAAGCTTTTTTAATTCTGTTGTTATTTGTACGTTAGTTATTTTGACCGTTTTTAGCTGTTGTTTTTACTACATTGGTAGTTGTTTTGTTTTGTAGTTAAAAATTACTACAATATTAGTTATTCTTGTAACAAATACAGTCATCGTACTTTTAATTACATTTGTAGTCATTTCACCTCTAATGTTTAGTAATTTCTACCTTCATAATTCCCTGACAATTGAAATCAATAATTTCAGGTATGTGATAAAAATAGAATCGTTTTAAAATTAAATCGAACGCTCAAATCGAACCTATCGATTTTAGTTGTGATTGAAATCGTATCGGTTTCATTTTCCATATTTGTTTCAATTCTACGTATTTCTTAAAAAAAAAACAACTCTGTTGCTTTGTTTACAATCACATTTGCTTTAAACAGACATAATTAAAAATGGCTTTTGTTATAATATCTTCTTTAATTTTGATGAATGAAGAGAAAAACAAAGAAAATATTGAACGAAAAAAGTTGCGGGACTCATCCAACCCATTAAACTTGACAGAAAAAGTGCAAGTAAAAAAAATACTAATTTGGACTAATAAATATTTTTCAGTTTTATAGAATGTTTTCGAGTTTACAAAAAAAGTGCAAGTAAAAAAATACTAATTTGGACTAATAAATATTTTTCAGTTTTATAGAATGTTTTCGACTTTACAAAGAAGCTTTCTCATGGATAGTGGATAAAATAGGTCCACACTTTATATCCACATCGATTCCTTTAACCATCCAATTGGCAGCAATGTTAAGGTTTTTCGCGGAAGGCAGCTTTCAAAGATCAGTTGGCAATGATATTTTAATTGCTATGCACCGCACAACAATTTCAAAGTCTTTCGGTAAAATGCTCGTGCTTCTAGTGCAAGTGATGTGCCAACATTGGATAAAACTTCCAACTGACCCAGTAGCACGGGCTTCTCTTTTGTTTGTAGCCAGCTTTTTTTTTACTTGAGACTTCTTATCGCTCCATGCATACAAAATCATAAAATTCAAAAGCCATTAAGTTATTGATAGAAAAACACCTTTTTCCAGGCATCTGGTTTCTTTCTTGGTGGGCCAATACTATTGAGATCGTCTGCAAAGCTCTGCCAAAGTTTCTCGATTTCAATTCTGTCTCCTTTGGCCAATTGAGCATGTTTTTCCATAAATTCTATTATCATGTCTTCCTGTCGAATATTTATGTGCTTTCCCCTGAAAATTTTCTAAATAAATCTATTTTTATATTATATTAAATATTTATACTTACATTTCAACAAAAACAAACTTCAAACAAACTTCAAAAAAATGCGATAGTTTTAAAATCGTAAACCCCCGAATACACGTTTTAAAAACGCAAAAAAAAACGAATTTCGTTTTCCGTCACACTTTTTTTTCTATCGAAATTTCTATGGGACAATTTGGAAAATGAAATAGAATACGATTTCAAGTAAAACCGAAACGAAAACGGCACTTATGTTGTTCATCACAACTTTTATCGGTTTTGTATCGATTTTGGATCGATTACGTTTTCCATCACATACCTGTTTGTTCGCGTGAATCAGTGCTGTAAAGGTTATAAACAAAAAACCGCAAAAATTTTCGCTTATAAAATTTTCCAAATTTTTGGATTTTTTTGGGAGGAACCTTTCCGTGCTATGCTAATTTGGTTTCCAAATTTTTTCAACACATCTGGTTTTTACAGAAATTGAGGTCAAAGTTAAGAAAATTTAAACTTAAAATTGAATCGAGCATGTGGAATTTAAAAAATTACGGAATAAAATCTTTTTTTAATGCTACATATTAAGATAACTATTATTTAGTGTCCGACCGAACAGTTCGGCCAAAGAACTATATTTTGTCGGTTTTTTGATATCTAGAGGCAATGGTATTGGTATTGGAAACATTTTTGTTGAGCCGATTTAATTCGATTTTGTGTATAAAATTTAAAAGAAAAGCCGAAGTTTAGCTATAAAGTTAAAAGTTCGGCCGCCGAACTATTTTCGATTTGGCCGAACTTTCTGAGGCCGAACAGTGAATTCATTGCATAACTACAGACTTTCCTTCAAATTTGACACTCAAAATAGCATCTAATCAGTCCAATAAACATTTTTCCATCCGCCAAATTTGTCCATAATGCTTTAAAAATACCGAATACAGACCAAATGCATTTTCTGGCCGAACTGTTCGGTCGGACACTACTATTATTGTATGTAAATATTAAATCGACCGGATAATATTTCTTTTATTTAGATACATCTACAAATTTGTTCTCCAAAATAAATAAAAAGTTTGAAAATCAAATATACATTCATTAAATTTGGTTTTACCAATTTTTTTTATGCACTTCACAGTGTATATGCTACAAATGAAACAGAAACCAAATTATAAAAAAAAATTAAAAATAGGGGTAAAAACAAATTTTTGTGGTGAAAAACTTTTTGGATTTAAAAAGAAATTGTGTGGTAAAAAAAACTATTGTTGGGTGACAAAATAAATGAGTGGTGAAAAAAAAATTTGAGGTGAATTTTAAATATTAATCACATCTGGTGAAAAATATGATATAATAATTTATACACCAGACGCTACTATGTTGGAAACAAGAAAACTACACAGTGGTTAATCCGCAAATTTTGATGAAACTTCTAAAGTTGTTGAGGAAACAAAAATATTAGACACTGATTTTTTTTTTGCGCAGTCGCACGTTTAGGGATTAAATATGGTGGTCAAAAATGAAAACATTTTTGTATGAAAACATCATTTTTTACGCAGTATTAAAGTACTCAAGAAAACAAAAATTTTGATAGCCATATTGCCTATGTTGTGCGTCCAGGGTTGCCATTTCTTTGAATTATTTAAAAAATTTTAAATAAGCCCTTCATATATATATATATATATATATATATATATATATATATATATATATATATATATATATATATATATATATATATATATTATATATATATATATATTATATATATATATGAAGGGCTTATTGTAAAAACTTGATAAGCCACATTTATGGTTTTATGGGTTTTCGCTGTGTTGTAAACATCCATTGAATAATATGTGATAGAAGTCTTGTTTAAAAACATATTACAAGTACCTAGAGTATAAACGTATTGCAAAAGTCATATTTTTGAATTTCTTCAACGTTTAAAAGGTGAAAACAAACTAAAAATAGAATGTGACTTATCAAGTTTTTTACAGCACTTGCTTGGCACAACCACAGTTTAAAGAAATAAAAATTGAAATCTGCCTTAGAAAATTATGTGGGTAGAAACAACTGCAATTGCAGTTAAAATAACTGCAATCAATTACTATGCAAATAAGTGTTAGGTAGTAACTACAGTTAGGTAGGAACATCAGATATTCCCATTTTAATTTATAATTCATCGATATGGTTAAGCCCTACACTTTGGTTATTTTGAGATAAGTTAGCAGGCCTAAATGATTACTTTTTTGAAATCAGAATTTCGAAAATGCAAATTTTTTTGTTGTTAAAAGTGACGACTTTTTTTTATCAAACAGCTCTGGTGTCTAATTTTTCAATTTCATTATGTTCTCAATTAATTATTTTATCGTATTTTTTTGGGTAACAGTATTTTAAATACAAAAATAGCGCAATTTCATTTTATTTCCAAAAAAAAAAAAATGTTTAATTTACTTTTATTATGTTAAGCTTTATTTTGCATTTATTATTAAATGTGATTGAAAATTTTGCTTAAAAATGTTATTAAAATTTCGTTTATTTCGCTTGTGCTGCAAAACATTTGATCAATGAATTCTGAGCAATCAATGTATCCTTGTGTGGTAAGACCGCTATTTGGAAGAACATATCAATACCCTCTTTAAACATATCGATTGCATCTTCTATATTCTGCTCTTGCATGGCCTGAGCTGCCTCACGATATAATTCTTCAATTTTTATCATTTTTGCTACATTCTCCTTTAAGGAAACATTCTTACGGCAACGTACACATCTCACATCCTTGCTTAGATCTTTGGGGAATTGCAAAATATTGTTACAATTGGCCGAAACACACCTGAAAATAAATTAATATACAAGTTTGATATAATTTTTATTAAAAATAAAAATTATTTATTAGGATATTTCTTTGTTAGGAAATTGTCCTAACAAATAATCTATAGAGTTTTTGTTTTCAAATTTATTCTTTGACCCTTTCAGGAATGTGTTGATAGATCTATTTCGGGAATTTTCTAGGTTCCCATCATCAGAACACGTTTTGAAAGCGGTAACAATCCCATGCCAAACATCCAACATTCATATAAACTAGTTTACTCACTACATGAGAACTATGAGCTTGAAGTTAAAGATTATAACCATTGACCAAAAAATAAATTGAAAACTTGTTTGTTATGTGTAAGGTCCACCTCTGGTGGATATTCAATACACGTTTTTTTGTTGTTCTCTCCTTTTTATATTTTGTTTAGTTTATAAACAACACAGGGGAAGTACACTAGACGGTACTTTTTTTTTTTTTTTTTTATAATTTAACCAATACTCAGGGGATGCCCCCTACTCATGCAGTGCATTGTATTGATCAGGAAAATAAGGTATGGGAAGGAGGAAAGAGGGAGTAGTGTTTGTGGATATTTGATTTAAATTTTTCTAAATTGTAAGTAACAGGGAAGACTTCTGCGGGAAGTTTGTTCCACATACGAATCGTTCGACTAAAAAACGAATTTTCTCTGTAATGCGTTGTGCGAAACACAGAACAATCAACTACAAACGGATGTGCTCTACTAGATAAGCGAGTATTACGAATAAAAACTCGGGCTCGTGGAATAAGTTCACTTATCTCAGATGAGCATCTCCCATGGTAATATCGATAGAAAAGTGTCACACAACCCACATTCCGACGATGCTCCAATGAATCAATAGAGTTGAATACACTACTGTCTTTGATAAGCTTCACCGCCCTCCCCTGAACACGGTCCAGAAGCTTCAGAATAGACAATGGAGCCCCTGCCCATATATGAGAGTTGTATTCCATTTTTGGCCGGATATAGATGGTATAAATAGTAAGGAGATCGGATGGAGTGAAGTAAGTCTTGCACCGTTTTAGAAAACCGAGACACTTGAATGCCTCTTTCGACACTTGGAATACGTGCTTATTCCAACGGACATCACACTGTATTCTCATGCCCAGAACATCAAGAGTATCCGATTCCTCAATAGCTATACCATCCATAGTTGCAGATGACAATGTCAATTCCACAGCCCGTCTGTGGGTTAACATACAACATTGGGTCTTGCGTGCATTAAAATCGACCTTATTCGCGAGACCCCACTCGGAGATTGTAGAAAGGTCTTGATTGAGTGTGTCATTCATGTTCTGCCGCATGCCCTCTATCTCCAAAGAGCTTGGCCTGTGATCGAATGAAAATGAATGACAAATGTTGCTGTCATCTGCAAAAGAGTAGATAGGGTTGATGGTCTGACCAAGAAGGTCATTAATTAAAATAAGAAAAAGGGCAGGAGAAAGAACAGAACCTTGCGGTACCCCTGAATTTGGCTGAAACTCGTTTGATGAGACCCCATCTAAAACAACACGTATAGTGCAGTCTCTGAGAAAACTCGTTATAAATCGAGAGAAGACATTACCGACACCAAAAGCAACTAGCTTAGTCACGAGTGCCCCGTGCCACACACTATCGAACGCCTTAGAAATATCTAGAGCAACCACTTTACTCTCACCAAAGCGGTGGATTGACCGGCTCCAACGTTCCGATAGAAACGCCAACAGGTCTCCCGTAGATCGACCACTACGGAAGCCATACTGTCGATCATTTAAAAGTGAATTGGTCTCTAAATATTTTACAAGATGGTGGTTAACCATGGTCTCCATCACTTTGGAGAGCGCAGAGCAAATTGCGATTAGAAAATTCCCGAAATAGATCTATCAACACATTCCTGAAAGGTCAAAGAATAAATTTAAAAACAAAAACTCTATAGATTATTTGTTAGGACAATATCCTAATAAATTAATATAATTGTGAAACAGATAAGGTTTATCGAAATGGTCTAAAAATTTATAAAACTTTGTGCAATGACTAAAGTGGCCACGCGGATTAAAATGATGCATGCCTTTCAATTAGAATTTGGACCGCTTTGGGCCGCCTTTAGGGGTTTTTTACTGTGTGGTATGTCTAATGATGACTTCACAAAATAAAGCATTTACAAAACCTTAAAGTTCTTCATGACCTTCACAACAATCAGGAATAAAAAAATTTCTGAAAGATTGTTATTTTGAAAATATCAATTTTTGACATTTTTGATGAGGATTTTTTCCAAAAACTTTTTATTTTTTTAAAATAAAATCTAATATGAACATGAAAATTATTCAAGTTCGAGGCCATACTCTATATTTCTTTATTAGGATATTGTCCTAACAACTGGCCCGTTCGTATTTTTCTAACTGCGCTACTGCACTTATAAAAATTATAATGTTAAAAATTATTATAATTTTAAAAAATTGTTAAAAACCACGATGTTTTTCCAAAACAATTTAATAAAAGTTTTTTTTAGTTATATATTTCAACCGTCTAGGATTTATATCCTGTCAAAGTTTCAACTTTAGTTGCTAATATTTAAACTTGAGGGCGATTTACGGCAAAACACGATATTTTTCAAAAACTATTTAATAATTGGAAAATCTTAAAAAGTTTTTTTTTTGTTATATATTTCTTAATAAATACGGCAAAATGGTTACAAAATTTTCTTAATGAAGCAGGGTTCTATATATCTGCAAAGTTTCGTTGAGAAATGTGCAGCGGATCTATGACGTGCCATTAATGAGTTAAGTTAAACGTGGATAGAAAAAAAATTAATTTTCTCACAGCGTTCGCATTTTAGCCGGTGGTCTTTATTTTATCTATTTTTGTGTCACTTCGATTAAATGAGCGCAAAAATATTTTTTTCTTAAAAAAAAAAGAAAAAGAACTAAGAACTTTTTTATATCTTAAATTCACGTCTAAAAAAACTTGTTTTAATAATAATTGAACACCTCCCAAATTCTAATGATTTATTTATTTTTTACAGTGCATTCATTCCCCACTAAAACTCTTAAATAAAATTGTAAGACTAAAAACAAAATAAAAAACTTTTAGTTAAAAATTTTTAACTGAAAAAAATTAGTAAAAGAATTGCATCTGTAATTTAAAAGAACTAAATTACAGAAGCATACATTTGTGAGTAATAATTTTGGCTTTTGCAAAAATGTAACTTTTGAGCAGGGATGGCAGGTAATATCGCTAAAATACGGTTATCGATAGAAAACCCTTTCAACTGGATAACGTTATCCCTAAAATACCGTTACCGAACTAATTAAAATACCGTTATCCGTAAAATACCGTTACCGGTTTAACTAAAATATCCATACTCTTAAAATACTGTTATCGCTCAAATACCGTTACCGAAATAATTGAAATAGTGTTGTTCTTAAAATACCGCTACCGAAATAATCTAACAAGATGAGAAAAAATATCGCTGTGAATAGATATATTTTCCCAAATGGGGCATAATGGGGCTAAAAATATTGGTGTATATTGCCATTACCTAAATAACTAAAATAACCTTACCCTTAAAATACCGTTTTTCCTAGAATAAAGTTAAAGGAAAATAGCGTTACCCTAACCGATACCCGCATCGAATCGGTTATCATCAATGCTTTTAAGGCATTTCCCATTGAAAACGCTGATCTAAAATTCAGACTTTTCTTTTAATGCATGGGGAATTTTTCCACGAAATTTGGTAAAATGCTTTTTTCTGAAGTTGCGCTCTCTAGCGGTGATATTTTAGTTGTATACACTTAGGAGGTTACGATTTTTAAATTATCTATTAAACAATAATACGCAATTTCATCTATCGGATGTTGATTATTTTTGAGAATTTATAAAAAATATTAGTGTTTTTAGACAAATTTTTAAAATTTTAATATGGCAACACTGGCGAATCAATTTTTAATTTTTTTTGTCTGTTGGAAGAAAAAAGCTAATTTTTCATAGTCAAAAGAAGGAAAGAGTAATTTGCTGTATATTACAGTTTTTACAAGCTCGGAAAACTCTTGATCCGAGCTTTTAATTTTACATAAAAATTTTCTCATAAGTCCCAAACTAAATCAGTATGTAACAGGGGTGTCAAGACTTTTTTCGATGCGTGTCAAAAAACATACATATTTTGTTGTAAAAAACTTAATTAAATTTTTTTTTTAAAGACAGCACAATCTTTTTGAATTTTGAAAAAATTTCAAGCGATTTTAGCAAATAAAGGCTAATTATTCTTTATCTTTGTGTTTTTGTTTTAAAAGAAGATTCGAAAAAAACCTGGTACAAGTTGAACAAATTAAAAAAAAAAAATAAATTTTAATTGTTATTAAAAAAATCTATAAGGGATTGTATCCTAATGTGGCCCTACATCTGGTATTTAAGCTATATAAAAAAAAAGTGGAATATTCCAAATCCAAATACATCAGTTTGCAGGACAACTCCTTGGGCATTTTTCAGCTATAGATAATTTTCATGTGGAAACTAATTTAAAAAAGTTATTTTTCAAAACGACTCAAAAGGTCTACATTAGGCAACATGTACCCTAAACTGGACCTAAATTAAAAAATTCTCTAAAAGCATAAAAAATTAAGGAAAATACACAAAAATTTGTATTTAAAAAAATTTATTATAATTTTGTTTATTAAAACGTTTTATGCATCGTTTAAAACTGATTAAGGGATTACCATATGTAATGCTAAATTCAATAGCGGTAAAGAAACGATATTTTCTTGTGAAACATTTTTAATAAAAATTATAACAAACAAACTTGTGAAAAAAGGCAAAGTACCGCCTAGTTTACTTCCCCTGTTTTGTTTACAAACTTAACAAAACATAAAAAGGAGAAAAAAACAAAAACGTGTATTGAATATTTACCAAAGGTAGACATACACACAAACAAGTTTTCAATTTATTTTTTGATCAATGGTTATAATCTTTAACTTCAAAATCATATGTATATTAGTTCTCATGTAGTGAGTAAACTAGTTCATATGAATGCTTGATGTTTGACATGGGATTGTTACCGCTTTCAAAACGTGTTCTGATGATGGGAACCTAGAAAATTCCCGAAATAGATCTATCAACACATTCCTGAAAGGGTCAAATAATAAATTTGAAAACAAAAACTCTATAGATTATTTGTTAGGACAATATCCTAATGAAGAAATATAGAGTATATGGCCTCGAACTTGAATAATTTTCATTTTCATTGCATTTCCCACAATTTTACAACATATGTTGTAACATTGCCCGAACTAGACAAGAGCAGTAATGCGTAAACCATTTCAAAATAACTATAACTTGGAAAAAAAAAATAAGAAAATATATAAAAGATCCACTTTAGGGAACATTATGAAAATTTAATTTTTCACATTTTTGTTTAATTTATTACATTTGTTTACGTTATCAATTAGATTTATTAAAATTGTGAATAAAATTCTTACCGTTTACAAAAATCCGACTTGGAAAATTCTTTAAAACTTGTTTCTTCATTCACTTTTTATTTTTACGAAAAATTATTGCATTTTTTTTTAAATGTCACAATAAAACCAAGAAAAACGTCTGTATTCAAGTCGAAACTTTTTTAAAATAGTGATAGAAGAAATAAACTCGATAACAATCATCAGTTTTGACTTATTCATGCAATAACACGAAAAAAACGAAAGGTCCACTTTAGGGGACAGGCCACAATTGGGTACATTCCCTTACATATTTATATTAATAATATATAAAAAATATATATATATGGAAAGGCCAGGCAACTTTGTTTGAAATACACTCAAAAAAATAAGTTAGTAGAAAAGTTAGTAAAACGTCTTGCTATTTTTTAGCAAATTTTTTGTTAAAATCGTGTTTTCAGCTAAAATTTTTGTTATAATTATTCAGCACTTAACTGTTTTATACTAATACTTTACTAATATTATACTAATGTTTTACTAATTAATTTTGCTAAAAAAAATTGTGCTGATAAGCACATTAATAGTGTGGACGACAACCAGATTGAAAGATATACGCAGAATGAAGTAGATGTCGCGGCATGTCAAGATGTAGTAGAGAAGTGGAAAATGATACTAAAAAGTACAACTCTAATAAGACATATAAAAAAATCAACCATGGAAGACTTTTGTATCTGTTTTTCACACATAAAACAAAATTGAGGATTAAAACAACTTAAATTTTGCGTTGTCACCGGCTTGTGAAAATAATTGTCTATTAATTAAATAAAAGACAAAATAAAATATTGAAATTTAATATGTATTTCTAAACTAAATGTTTATAGATTAATAATCTAGTGTGGTCAAATTACAAACAAACAAATGCAGACATGTAGACAGAGTAAAGCGAAAGACAAAGACACACATCTTAGGTAGATGTTTATGATTCCTTTTTCTTATTGCAAAAAAAATGGGTGTTTTTTTCGTTTCGTTTGTTTTTGTTTATTTTTTCGTTTCGTTTCTATAATTATCTTCGGCAGTTGCGTCCTTTAAAAGATGGCATCATTTAGACAACCATTGATGTAAGTAGTTGAAAGAAAATTTTTGTTATGTTATATATATTGATTTCTATATATTTTCAGATATTAAATTAATTCATGTCGTCAATGTGGGAAAATGAAAATTTTTATAGTTCGTAATTATTGTAAATTATTTTTAAAAGAATCACAAGAATATGTTTTATGATTTTCAGCAAATAAATTAACTTAATTACAAATTTTCTACAAATTGTTTGCGTTTTTTCAGTCTACTAAAATTTAGCAAAAAATTTATTAATTTTAGCAAGACTTTTTTACTTCTAATCCACAAAGTGTTAGCAAAACTTTTGCTGAATCTACTAATTTTGTTAGCTCGCTGATTTTCAGCAAAAGATTTTGCTGACATTAGCAATTTTTTTGCAAGCATCCTCCTGACTAAAATTTTGCTGACGCAGCAAAATTTTTTGCTGACTTTACAGACTTTTTTTTTTGAGTGTACTGTTAAAAATAAAAATTGGATTAAAAATGACTGAGTTACAAATGTTTAAATGCGCCATTCGCAAAAATACTCTTTTACCGTTATCTCGAAAATTTGAGGGTATATTGCAACTTCTCAAACCGGGTTTTTTAATACACTCAACTAGACTTACAACCTACACTAGGTCACTTGAAAAGTGATTGCAAATTTTTGTTTTTGTAGCACCGTGTAATATAGATATGCATTAAAATAGAAATAAATAAAGATTTGTAAAATTAAGGATTTTTTTTTTTGTTTTACGAAAGTTTTTGTTAATTTTACATTATTTTGGTAATTTTTTGCTTGAGTTAGAATTTGAGAAATTTGTGCAATTGAAAAAATATTTTAAGATTTTGAACAAACCTTAAAGCCTCTACTTACCAAAATCGAACTTGCTTATCCAACTTCTGTAATGTTGGCCAATTTTCTTGGCATGCCATACAATTGCAACTAAATAAGTAGCGTGCCCTTAAAGCTCTTTGTCTTTCCTTTAAATTGACTTTTATAAAAATGGGACCATAATTTTCGGCCACAATTTCATTGGGACGATGAGGTTTTGTAGCTGATAAAATAAGTTTTTTACCCACAAAATATCTAGCCACAGAAGGCCAACATTCATGATTAAAATATGCGGCCGTGCCATATAAACCAGCTCCAATGTAAACGACACGAGAGCCCTCAAACACGTGCTTGTCTGTGGTATTAGTTTGATAAATTTCATGGGCATTGTATTGTAAAACCTCTAATAAACCCAATAGAGCAGTGCCCACTTGTAATTCAACTGCAGTAGGATTGACACCTTCTGTTTTGCGTCTGCCAAAATACTGGGATTTTTGTAAACATCTTAAAAGAAAGGCCGACATTAAAGAACGTTGTAATAAGTCGTCAGCCTGTCTGGCATCTTCATGGGTACATAGATTTTGATACAATAAATTGGCAGTACTTAATGCGCTTTCCAAATCTTTGGATTGAGTAAATACGCGTAAAGCAATATAACACAAAATAGACATGCCAGAACCTGAAAGTTTTAAAATAAAAATTTAAAAAAACAGCAGTAAAAATTAAATAAAGAGAAAAAAAGCATGGATGGCAGGTAATTCCGCTAAAATATGGTTATCGATTTAAAACCCTTTCAGCTGACTATCGTTATCCCTAAAATACCGTTACCGATATAATCGAAATACCGTTATCCGTAAAATAACGATACTGATATAACCGAAATACCAATAGCCCTAAAATACCGTTACCGAAATAACTTAAAGACCGTTATTGCTAAAATACCGTTACCGAATTAATTGAAATAGCGTTCTCCTTAAAATACTGCTACCGAAATAATCTGACAAGATGATAAAAAAAAAATTTCTGTAAATAAATATATTTTCCCAAAGTTTGATCATAAACTAGCCAGTCGTTCGAATTCGGCATAATGGGGCTAAAAATATCGGTGTGCATTGACATTACGTGCATAACTTAAATAATGTTACGTTGTGGTGTAATGGTTAGCGCGTTGGACTGTTACACAGATGGTCCCGGTTTCGATTCCCGGTGACGACAACATCAATTTAGAAAAATAATTTAAAGGGTCCGCCATCTAACGTTTTTTTTTTCAACTAGTGCTTATTTCGTGAATGGTAACACTTAGCTCATGTCTGATTTGACAGATAATTAGTTTTATCCTTCCGCTGAACAAATATGGTCCGTATGTTCGTTATATTGTGAAAAAAGTGAAAGAAACTGGGATCCTCATCGATAAACCAAAGCGTGAAAAGCCAAAAACAGTGCGTACACCCGAGAATATGGCTGTTGTGGCAGAAAGTATGCGTGAATCGCCATCAACATCAATTCACCATCGTTCTCAACAATTGAACATTTCGGAGACATCATTGAGACGAATTTTGCATAAAGACCTTGGTATGACGCCATATAAAGTCCGATTGGTTCAGGAGTTCAAAAAAAAAAAAGTTATTTGGCGGACCCTTTATATGAGTTTTCTATCACTTATATGTATCGCTGCGCCCACATTCGGTGTTCCCATAGCACTTAACCCCACCGAAGTAAAATAATGAATCAGGGCTATGAAACAAAAAGCTTCAATAAATTCGCCAACTCTACATCAGGTGGCGAGCAACAACTGCTTTAAGACTTATCTACTCGCGCAATTACAGTGTTGCCATTTTTGAAGCCCTTCATCTTTCACCACCTTTCATCTCTCCACTATCCCCTTTCCAAAGAAAGCAACACATTAATTAATAGAAAGAAATTCCTTAGTGTTGCTTCTCTTAAAAAAATATACCGTTACAGAAATAACTAAAAAACCGTTATCCCTAAAATAAAGTTACCTAAATAACTAAAATACCGTTACCGCTTAAATCCCGTTACCGAAATAAGTTAAATACCGTTAACGCTAAAACACCGTTACCGAAATAACTGACATATCGATACGCCTAAAATACCGTAAACGAAATAAAAGAAAATAGCCTTACTCTTACCGATAATAGCATTGAATCGGTTACCATCCATGGAAAAAGGGTGCATATCTGTAAAGCAGTAGCTCACCTATGAACAAATCCATATATTCACATTCAAAACGATGATATGTATCACAAGCTTCACCCATACATTGAGCGGAACAAAATGCAATACCCGAACAATTTAAACAAGGAACAGGAGTAACTAATCTGTAAGAAATTGTTTAGCAGGTATGTTATTTAAATTAATATTTTATCATTACCCAGCCAGAAAAATTGGATAACTTTTTGAGAGTTGTTATCATGGTTAGCAAACACTACCGTTTTATTAAAACGGCCAAACTTATAAGTTACAATATGAAGAGTTTTTCGACTTTTGAAATGAATGACTATTAAATAATTGAGCTCTAGGTCACGTTTGTATTTATAAAGTATCCTTTATTATTATTTTATATAACTCCAATATTTCGTCATTCTTTGAATGACATCATCAGGGAGTATGAACAACAACACACACTATTAAACACAAAAATTCCTGCCGCTGCCCTCCACTCTGTTCAACACCACATTTAAATGATGTGTCCCAAATTCATTATCAGTATAACATTTAATAGATATTATTAAACTTTTAACTGAAACTAATTTTGAAATCAAACAAAAGTTCAATAGAAATTTTTTTTATAATCAAATATCAGTGATTTTTTTCAATTTACTCGAATTGTTTTTTTAATTTCTTATCATTATAATTTATAAAAACTGGAAAGTTTGTGTGCAACAAATTCATTTTCAATTTAACATTTAATAGATGTTAATAAACTTTTAATTGAAAGTGAGTTTCAAATCAAACAAAAGTTTAATTGAAATTTTATTGACAATAATTTTTTTCGTGTGGCTAACAGCGTGACATTTTTTTAACAATTTCTTAAAAATCGTTTTTGACCAATGCCTGACGTAGGGTGCATGTCCAAAAGCTAAAGAAATTACATTTAAAATCTTTTTCAAAGACCAATCTTTCGGTATTGTTTTTTTTAACAAAGTTCCAATAAAATTGTTAAGAAATATAAATAATACTTTTTTGGCCAAAAATGACAATTTTTCATAAATTTTTTAAATTTTAAACTTTAAGGATTTTCGCGACTAAACTATTAAAGCTAATTTAAAAAAGTTTTTCAATCGATTAAATGATAAAATTTTTTTTGTAGATAAACCATAAAAACTCATGGCAAAAAAAAAAAAAAATATATTTTTAAATTTAAATAACTCTTAAAGTAAAAAGAGATAACCTACAACTATATATTACAACGTACATTACTCCAGGCTTAAACGTTTAGAAATCAGTCCACATTAACAAAAGTTACACCAAAAGATATTTTATGCACGAGTTAGTCCACTTTGACAACCTGTAAAGCACATCCTGTACTTAAACAAGGAGGCCCAATCACAATATTCCTTAAGATTAACACATCTTTTACAATTTCCAATTTGATTCGTACCAATCGGATCAGTAGTTTAGAAATTCTATATTACCATTATTTTTTCTTTAAATACCCCACTGTGCTCTGGTATTAACGACTTAAGAACTTTGCAAGTACTTTGCAGTTCCTTTTTTTTTTGGCTGGGTAGGTATGTAGTTCAAATTTGTATGAAAGAAGTTTTAAACTATTTCAACTCACTTTTCAAAGCAATGATGACAATTACTGCCATAAAATGCTGGTAATAGACAAGCTGCTACAGGATTTTCACTCAATACTACATCTCCAGTTTTAACCTCATTATTGGCTACTATAAAGCGACCTTTATCTTTTGTCTCTACCAATTTTACCAAATTCGAGGCACCTCTTAAATTATCATTTTCGCCATGACTTACACTGGGTGCTAATTTCAATGGTTTTTTCTGATTAGCCTTAAATAACGGCAATTCCTGACGACAACTATCAATGAGAGCATTGCCACATCCGGCAAATTTTTCAGCAATTTTCAAAGAAATTTCAGCTCTGGCTAATTCACCCATACCTTAATAAAAGAAATTTTTCTTAAAATATGAAAATTTTTTATATTTTTAAAAAAATACTTACAAGCATAGGCTTTGGCCATTTTAATGTAATAGTCAATACTTTGTTTTGATTCCAAACCAAAAGAGGAGGCTAATTTTAAATCGCTTAACGCCTGTTCTCCCTCACCTAAAGCTATTAAAATAACAGCTCGGGTCCTTAAAGCCAAGGCCAAACTTAATCCCTTATCAATTTGCATATCGACATCTAAAAAGAGATAAAGAGAGAGAGAGGGAGAGGAGAAATATTTTAATTGGTATTTTAAATAATATTTAGTTTTTAAAATCTCTATATGAGTAATTTCAAAAACTTTCGACACCTGTTGAAACTGACTTTAGATGACTCTTATTTCCCAAGGTTTTTTGAACTGAGAGAAACGATAGACAGGATGAGGCGGACTATACTTAAAATCTATGACATGCAAAGTTTCACGTTGAAAAGTCTTTACCTGAAGTATTGATGGCCATTTAAATGTTGAAAATTTAAAAAAAACGGCTTGAAACTTACAATAGTTTTTACATTCACTTTATTTGTTTGCTAATAGTTTCTAACTTTTAGATCCAAACCAATAAAAAATGTAGTCAGTAAACTCAGGGGAAAAGCTTCATCATACGAGGGAGGAACAATAAGTCCGTTACTTTTTGAATGAAACAGTTTTTTCCTTTTAGCTCAATACACTTAGTCCCACGTTTCTCCAATTTTTGAATCCCTTCCAAAAATTTGGATTTTTCGAGGTCCCTAAAATAGGAATTTCTTGGCCATATGGGGTCGTTTTTTTAAATTATCGTTTAATTGGTCCAATAAGTTGGCATAATATTCACCGTTTATTGTTTTTCCCTTTTGAAGGTTATCGACGTGGATTATCTTGCGTGCATTCCAAAAAACTGTTTCCATCACCTTATTGGCCACGGTTACGTTTACCCAGCTGATCATTTAAAATCGAAACCACACTGCCATATGAAATGCCTATGGCATCAGCAATCTTACTTTTACGCACTTTTACTTTTCGATCGGCCAACACCATATCGTTGATTTTTTCGACATTTTCAAGTGTATTGACCTCAATTGGCCGTCCAGAACGTTCGACGTCATTTGTACTTGTGCGACCACAACGAAAGTCAGTAAACCACTTTTTTTACGATTGAAATCGATGGTGCAGAGCTCCAATAGTATTTATCAAGCTTTTCCTTTTTTGATTGGCGGTTTTTTTTCGCAAAAAACAATGTTTAATGAGCACTCGAAATTCACTTTTTTCCATTTTTAAAAAAATCCACGAGGTTGTATGTTTTAAACAGCTATTAAACGCAAAGTAAATGACAGAACTTGCTCAAAATTTGATAGTAGTATATTAACAGGTGGTACTTGATGGGAGCAGAGTTGCATTTCATATATCTACGAGGGAAGTTCCAAAAGTCACGGACTTATTGATCCGCCCTCGTATTTAAGAAAATTTTTATAAAAATTATAAAAAACTTCATTGATTTTCGTCCAATTTAACGTTATGAAGCCGTTTCAGAGGGCAAATTGATGGCAGGCATCTTCATATTTATGAAATGTTTTAGAACTTTCTATGAAATAATACATAAATGTTATTAAAAATATCACAAATTTTTATAAAAGATTATACATTTTTGTGAATTGTTTCATAAATATTATAAAACGTTTCATATTATATTCAAAAAATTCGATTTAAAATTAAGAACACATCAAATAATATTTAATTGGTGTTTCAGAATTTCAAATAATAATTTTTGAGTTTTAAAAAGTCTATAAAATTGAACTAAAACAAAATTGGATTAAGAGACTTACATCTGGTGCTGGTATGAAATGAAAATTAAATTTTTTAAATTTGTATTATTGATGGGCTTAATTTAAAAACTTTATAAGCCACATTTTATTTTTAGTTTTTTTTTTTTGCCTTTTAAAAATTGAAAAAAATTCACAAATATGATTTTTGCAAGAGGTACTTGAAATAATTGTTTAAACGAGACTTCTATCAAATATTAATCAATGGATGCTAGAAACCACCGAAAATCCATAAAAAAATAAATGTGGCTTATCAGGTTTTTACAATAAGCCCTTCAATTGTATTTCCAAATTTGCGTTTCATAACAACACCTGTATTAAGTCACTTAAACCAATTATGTTTCAGCCTTTAGTTGTAAATTATATTTCCTAAATTAAAAAAAAAAAATCAATAACCAGCTAAAATTTTTGCAAAAAGTCTATGAAACTTTTTATGAAATGATGAAACATTTGTCATCATATTTATAAAAACTTCATAAATATGATGAATAATTGATTTCAAACGATTTATGAAACAATATCATCAATATGATGAAACTTTATTCTCTAAATGTAGACTTGGGAGAAGATAGATTTACTAAAAACGTAATTTCCATATCGGTGCTTGGTGAAAAGTTGTATGGGGCTTTACAACTGAAACCAAAAATTTTCGGTTTTGAGTTTCTTAGTAAACAGCCCATTTTATAAACTTTTATAAAATTTTATAAACTTTTCAAACATTTTTCAAAATATAATTTTGAAAAAAAAAACGTGAACTGACAACATAGTTAGGTATCTTAACGACGGTCTTAATTGAAAAAGTGCAAAAAATTATTTTTTTTATTCCTGGCGAGTACAGCGGCAGTTTTTTCCAAACACATTTCGATTTGTGGCAACTAAAGCGCTGTATCAATTTATTTATTTTATTTATTATTCTTCAATTAAATAACCGAGCCCAAAGGGCCATATATGGCTAAGAAATAACTACAACACAAGACTACTGTATTATATAAAACAAAAATATAAAGAACAATATAATATTAAAAAAAAGAGAAATAAACATATATGTATTATAAAATAGTAAAAACATTAGAAGTTAAAAGAAAGAAGAGAAAAACAATATAAAGGCACTGTAAACCAATGAATAATTACAATCGCACGTTCCATTAAAATGTCAAAAATATTATAACTCATTACCTTGAGCATAGATCAAAACTTTGCGTTTAAAAGTGTAGAATGGTAATTCCAAGGACTTGAGCTCTGTAGGCAAGTGATTAAAAATATGAGCTACCCGCACATGAAATGATCGTTCTAAGAGTGAGGTTAACCTAGGGATTTGAATTTGACGATTTCGTGTAGAATGGCCAAAAGAAAAAAATGAATTCAAATATACAAGGTCATCATTATGATTAATCTTATAAAAATAAAGTATAGTCCTTGCTTTAACATAGTTCGAAAATGGACAACCTAAGAATCTCGAAACATACGGCGTCATATGGGTACGATTAAGTCTCCTTAAACAAAATAGATAACGGATTACTCTATTAAACAACACTGAAAGCCTTTTCATAATGTAGCCAAAAGTGCCACTATAAACTTCAATGCCGTATAAAAATAAAGGCATAATTAAAGAATGTATGAGCATAACCTTGATTCTCATAGGTAAAATTAAATTAACATTATAGAGCCTACGCAAGGAGTAGTTGACCCTAGAAATAACATAATTTACATGTCTTTCGAAATTTAAACTATTGTCCAACCACAAACCAAGACACTTGATTTGATCGACAAACTCAATATTAGTACCATTAATATTTATTACCAAATCCAGTAAGGGTGATCCAAAAAACATAGCCTTTGTCTTATCCGCATTAATATATAATTTGTTTTCCAACATCCAATCCGTAATATTAGAGACACAGTAATTTAACTGTTGTTGCAAAACATCCGAGAATTGCCTCTCGCCACTAAATAAAAAAAACAAATCATCTGCATATGCAAATGCAAATGAAACACATGAAGAAAAATGAATAAAATTAAATAAATCGTTGAGATATATATTAAATAACAATGGTCCAAGTACGGACCCCTGTGGTACTCCACTTATAACGGGTAATACATGAGAATATTTATTCCCAATAGATACGTATTGGCCTCTATTTCTGAGATAAGATGATATAAGCCTACAAGAAGAAACAGAAATACCTAAATTACGATATAGTTTAGAAATTAATATACTATGATCGATCTTTTCAAAAGCCTTCTGAAGGTCAATGGATAAATTCCGCTAAAACATACATCAAATAAAAGATTTTTATTAGCTTAATACTAAAATCGAAAAGGCATCAAAAATGTGTAAACGCTTTAAATTTTATGGAGCAACAGAGAAAATTCGTTTTTTAGTCAAACGATTCGTATGTGGAACAAACTTCCCGCAGAAGTCTTCCCTGTTACTTACAATTTAGAAAAATTTAAATCAAATATCCACAAACACTACTCCCTCTTTCCCCCCTCCCAATCCCTATTTTCCTGACCAATACAATGCACTGCATGAGTAGGGGGCATCCCCTGAGTATTGGTTAAAATTAAAAAAAAAAAAAAAACAGTTGTTTGAAGCAGTTATTTTAGTATTTTAATAAACAACTACCAAAATAGTAATTTTGCAGTAAACATTTAATTTTTGTGAGTTATTTAAAAATATAAGATTATTTGAAGTTTTTTAGAATTTCCGTTTAATTTATCTTTATTATTATTGATATGCTCATAGTTTGCAAATTATAATTAGAACATTTTATTGTATCTCCAATCAAAAAAAAAAAAAAAAACGTTTAACGCTTGGAATGTTAGAATAAAACGGAACATTTATTTTATACAAATTATTTAATAAAAGTGAAAATTTTCTTTTTGATTTAAATTGAAAACTATAAATTTTACAAAGCAAAGTTTCCTAAAATGGTTAGCGCGTTGGACTGTTACACAGATGGTCCCGGGTTCGATTCCCGGTGAAGACAACATCAATTTAAAAAAAAAAAATAATATGTATGAGTTTTCTATCACTTATATGTATCGCTGCGCCCACCTTCGGTGTTTCCATAGCACTTAACCCCACCGAAGTAAAATAATGAATCAGGGCTATGAAACAAAAAGCTTTAATAAATTTGCCAACTCTACATCAGGTGGCGAACAACAACTGTTCTAAGACTTATCTACTCGCGCAATTACAGTGTTGCCATGTTTGAAGCCCTTCATCTTTTACCACCTTTCATCTCTCCACTATCCCCTTTCCAAAGAAAGCAACACATTAATTAATAGGAAGAATTTCCTGAGTGTTGCTTCTCTTTAAAAAAAAAAAAAAACATTTTGAAATAACCGACCTCTGGGATCGCTAAAAGTATATTTGGGTATAAATGTTTTAAGAGATCGGAATGGTATTTTCTATTTGGATCAAATGCCATACCTAAATGAAATATTAGAAGATCACAATATGAAAAATGTAAAAATTTCATATATTCCATTGAATCCTGGATACTTTAAAAATGATGACAACAATTTTTTGGAAGCCAACGATCAGTACAGAAAAGCGATTGGCTGGCTGCTTACTTTACTTAGCTGGTAACTCTAGACCAGATATTGCCCTAGCAATTTCTATTTTATCGAGAAAAGTTAGCAATCTCAGCCAAAATGAAGGCACTCAAGACCATAAACTGTGTGTGGGAACAAAAGCAGAAATGGGTTTAAAAGGTTACACAGATGCCGATTGGGCTGGTGACAACAATGATCGATAATCAACAAGTGGATGTATTTTTAAATTAGTCGCTGCTACAATACATTATGTTGCCCGAAGACAAAACTTAGTAACATTGTCATCCACTGAAGCTGAGTTGGTAGCATTAACTGAAGTCAGGAAGCTGTGTGGCTGATGAAATTACTAAAGGACTTTAATATAAAATCAACACCAAAGCTGTATGTAGACAATCAAAGCAGTTTAAAAATGTTGGGAGTCTGAAAGAATAAATTCAAGATCAAAACATATAGATTTTAAATATACTATAATATACGTATATCTTTCAACAGAGGAAATGATTGCCGACATTTTTACCAAACCTTTATCAAAAATTAAATATTGTAAATTTAGAAATTTATTAGGTTTACAAGAATCACTAAATTTGCGTTATTGCGAAGGGGTGTTAATTAATTACTTTGTAAATTAACACCAACTGGGGATACCGTTTGGAATTTTGGATTTGCATTTTAAATAGGATGATGGAAATTCAAATTTTTATTGTAATTTAAAGATAAATATGCATTTCTGTTATTAAAAAAAATTAAAGTGCTACCGACAAAATAATAGCAGTATACACAGAGAAAAAATTAGCTATTTGTTACTGAAATTCAGTTACTACGACTCAAATTCGGTTATTATGAATTATAGTCTGCCGAACTTAACATTAGATTTCACAAGAAAGTTCGGTTTATTCAACTGAATTTTAGTTGCAACCAAATTTTTCAGAAATCTAATATAAATATCGTTGTACTAACTGAATTTATAAGTTGTTTCCATTAAAACACACTTTTCAATTCGGTTGGCACTTTTTTTCTCTGTGTGTAGTTTTTACAATTCATTGTTATTATTGTTTTATTTCTCGTTTTTACGGTTTATGCATTCATTTAAGGGGGACATGACATTGGCCGTTTTTTGAAATCGACTTTTTTATAATTTTGTGTTTTAGTAAATATTCTTAAGATTCTAAGAAAAAAAATGTCATGGAAAATTTCCTACGGGTTCAAAAGTTACAGCCGGATTAGTGAGAGCGCATTTATAATTTTCGCGCTACCTACGTAGCTTGTTTTACTTGCTACCTGCGTTTTGGTGGTTGTTATTTCGTACCTATTTGAAGGGTGGGTTTTTTTAGTGTTTTTGAATTTCTTAAAAAAAAGGCAAATTTATACCTCATATAGTGGAATTTTTATTTTATATGCTCAGTTATTTGGCATCTTTTGCAGCGTGAAGTGAAGGTAACCTTTTTTTCTTTGTTCACAAACTTTGAACGCGTTTATCTCGAAACCATGTTTTTCGTATTGGTTGCGGCACTAGCGGGTTAATTTTTTGACGAATTTTTTTTTTGTATTTTTTTAAACTTGTTTCGCTATCGTATGACACGAGCTTTTTTTAAATTTGTTTTCGATTTTTTATGAATTTTTAAAGTCAATATTTTTTTTTTGAAAAAACACACTTTTAAATTTGGAACATCACTAAAAATTTAAAAAAAGCTTGTGTCATACGATAACCAATTTTGTTAAGATTTAAAAAACTCATTTTTTTCCAGATCGAACAATTTTTGCGACTCCCAGCGCTGCAACCACGAGGCCCCGTTTTTTTCTCTGCCGCCAGTTTGGAGCTCTATAAAACCATGTTGGAGTGAAAAATATATTTTTTTGAAATTATTTTCTTGTAATTTGTTCAATTCTCTACAATAATAAAAATTTGGAAAAATGTTTGCTTTTGACTGAGTTATGAATTTTTTAAAAAAAGGTCTGTTTTCTCTGCCGCGAATGTAATGTCCCCCCTTAATATTATTTGTTTTTGACCGCTTCATTGGTCATTTTTACTACTATTGGAGTTTTTTTTATCAATAGTTAAAAATGACTACATGATTAGTCATTTTTATAACAAAAACAGTCATCGCCTTTTTGACTACCCCTGCGGGAAACGAAGGGTCGATTGATCCAAAGTGCCAAACCTGTGATATATGATTTAGGGGCACGTCACGAAACTGGTGAAACCAAAATTGTGGTGCACCAAAAAGTGTTAATTTTGGTGAAATGACCAATCACGTGACTATAGTTATGGTGACAAAACATTCACTGGTTGGTACCAGATATATCACTTAACTGGAGAAAAAGCAACAGAACATCAAAGTGTACTGAAGCAACTAAGGTCGTTGCAGTTGAAGTTGCTACTGGTCATTGAACTGGTTCAAAGCCGTTAGCAGTGGATGAAAACATGGCAATAAGTGCCAAAGGATTCAGTCACTTGACTGCTACACAGCAGACATAACACTGAAGGAATTTTATCTGTACCGACTATGTGACAGTAGAAATGAAGACTTAACACTCCACTGGCTTAAAAGAACTGAACACGGAACTGTGACCAGGGTTGCCAGATATGGCGATCTTAAACTTAGTTTTTTGTTGAGTATAGACAAAATAAGATAATTATAAAATTGATTTTTGTTGTGCCTCTTTTAAGGTTTTTTTGAAGAGGGGTTAACCCACACTGTTTTTGGAAAAGTGCAGTGATTGGTTCCGGACGGGCTATTTAACAACTCGTGCATAATATGACATACGCTGAATAAAAAGTGACAGGTTACTTGCTAATTACTTTTCGCATGCCCGTCTTAAAACCCTGCGGGAAATGGACCAGTCACTGGTATGGTCACGTGACTAGAACTTTGTGTGTATGAACCTGCCCTAGTTTCGGTTCTGTTATATGAAAGTGACCGGTACTTTTAACATGGGCTTGTCATAGGAGGTGACTATTGCTACCTGTGGAGCACTATGTGACGTGGCGAATAACTTGACCAAGGTAATCTATCACCTTACCGACTCAAATGAATATGCTACGGGACAAGTTAGAAGTAGTTAGTGTTAAAATAGGACCATTTTAGGATTTATGTGATATGCAACCGAACCAGTGGGAAAAAACTTATCACGTGACTGGTGTAGGTGTACGTATCGTAGAACTAGAGAAAAAATGTTAAGGAAAACTAGTCACATATTAAGCGCAATGTGTTCAGTTATAGGGGTAGTTAAAATGGAATAGTTTTCCGACGTACCACTGCACTGGTCCAAGGGTACATGTCGCCGGGCATCAGAAAAGTAGTTAGCAAGCAACCTGTCACTTTTTATTCAGTGCGTATCATATTATGTACGGCTTGCTAAATAGTCCGTCCGGAACCAGTCACCGTACTTTTCTCAAAAAGCGTGTCATACCACCTGTTCAGAAAACCTTCAAAAAGGCACAACAAAAATCAATTTTGAAATAAGTTTATTTTGTCTATACCCAACAAAAAACTATACCATTAAATTCATTATAACAATTGAAATTTTGAAAAGTACATGAACTAGACAAGAAGTCCGGATGTTCAAAATATAGATTTTTTTGCAGGTTTTTTCTACATTTGCTAACATTGGTGTTATCAAACTATTTATATGTCTTTTTATGTTCCAATACTTCTAAAAAGCACTTCATGATCATTTTAATTTTGTATCCTACATTATAATTCTAGTTCACAATAATATCTTTATAAAAATAAGAAGCTGCAACAATTCAATTTATGTATAACAAAATGTATAAGAGAGTAACAAAATATATACTCAGTTTCAATTTTGTTCCCAACGAAATTCTTACAAATCGCCAATTACTTATACATAAACAATCGTTACCAAAAATCTTGTAAGATATCTTAACAAAATATTTCGAAACCAATATGCAGAAACTTTTGCAATTTTAATTTATATTCTTGTAAAGTGTTTCAAGTTTTTGAATAAGTTGTGCAAAAATCATATTCTGGTGATATATTTCTAGTTTTTTGGTATGTGTAAAATCGCCATTCACTCAAAAAGTCGCCATAAAAATAGCCAGTCGACATTTCAAAAATTAACTTGCCAAACGAGTATTGAGATCGCGACGTATGACGAAAAATCGCCATATATGGAAACCCTGGTCACTGTCTAAACAGTTCCGTATTCAGTTCTTTTAAACCAGCGGAGTGTTACGTCTTCATATCCACTGTCACATAGTCGGTACAGATAAAATTGCTTCAGTGTTATGTCCGCTTTGCAGCAGTCAAGGTAATGCATCCTTTAGCACTAATTGCCATGTTTTCATCCACTTCTAACGGTTTTGAATTAGTTAAATGACCAGTAGCAACTTCAACTGCAACGACCCTAGTTGATTCAGTACACTTTGATGTTATTTCACTTTTTCTCCAGTTACATGATATATCTGGTACCAACCATTAAATGTTATGTCACCATAAATATATTCACGTCATTGGTCATTACACCCAAATTAACACTTTTTGGTGCACCACAATTTTGGTTTCACCAGTTTCGTGACGTGCCCCCCAATCATATATCACAGAATTACAACTTTGTATCAATCGGCCCTTCATTTCCCGCAGGGAACTATTTCAGTCAAACTACCCCTATTACAGAACACATTGCGCGTAATATGTGACTACTTTTCCTTCAATAATTGTTCTCCAGTTCTGAGATACGTACACCTACACCAGTCACGTGATAATTATTTTCCCACTGGTAATGTTGCATATCACATAAAATCTAAAAATGTCATACTTACACTACCTACTTCTAACTTGTCCAGTAGTATATTCATTTCAATCTGTATGGTGATAGGTTTCCTTGGTCAAGTTATTCGATACGTCCGTCACACAGTGCTCTACAGGTAGCAAATTGTCACCTCCTATGACAAGCCCATGTTAAAAGTACCGGTCACTTTCATATAACAGAACCGAAACTAGGACAGGTTCATACACACAAAGTTCTAGTCACATGACCATACCAGTGACTGGTCCATTTCCCACAGGGACATTTGTAGTAATTTTCAGTTTCTCTTTCATTTTCATTCATTTCTAACTGCTTAATATCCTGAGTGTATCAAATATTAATCAATAAATGCCTAGAAAACAGCGAAAATCCTTAAAACAATAAATGTGGAATATCAAGTTTTTACAATAAACCCTTCAATTGTTTTTGAACAGATAAAAACAACTACATTTTTAGTTATTTTAACGGTAATTACATGTCATTTTCAGTAGATTCTACTGTCAAACTTTTTTGAATGTAAAACAAAGTCTATAAACACAAGTCTATAAAGTAGCATCCACTAATTACACTCAATGGGTTATAGTTATTTCTTTTCCTGTTCTTACCTTTAGCAGGAGCACGCATAACTGCCAAATTTGCAAATGTCAAAGCCTGCTGCAAATCTTCTTTATTATTCGTTGTTGTCCATAACAAATGATATTTATCAGATTGCATACGACGTTGCGATGAAAATAATGCATCTTTTTGTTTAAATACCGGTTGTACATTTTCCAAAACACCCAATACCGGATCACATATTTCACGATCACTAAATATTGACAAAATGCGTGCCTCATTCGATTTCAATTTACCAAAATAATTTTTAAGCCATTTCTCACCACATGATTCTTTAACTTCCAAATAGAATTCATTAAAGAAACCATTTTTATCCGATTGTACCGTACGGGCACTACAAATTTGTTGATATGTATTATCGGTTATATCCATTTTTTATAGAATTTTTATAAAATTTATTTCAAAATTTTTAATAAATTTATTAAATAACCACAAAAAAATTTGTATTATAGCCTCCCCAAAGTACTGGTGGTAAATGGGAAAATAGTTTGTATATTTGATTCTAAAAATAAATTCTGTATTCAATTTATAAATAACATTTTGTACATTATTGTGAGTGGAGAACACTACAAAAATGTCAAAAATTAAACCGTTAAATTTAAATACTTCGAAATAAATGACTATTTTTTAATTATAGACTTTTTTTTACAAAATAATTTTAAATAGTTCTCGTAAGTCTAGAACGTTTCTATTAACTTGTTTATACCTTTTTTTTATTAACTTTTTTCAGCAGACTTTAGACTTTTTTTAGCAGAGTTGTATTTTTCGATACAACACTTTAGCAGAGTCGCATTTTTATATATTTTATATGTTCAAAATGCAACTGTCCCTTTTTTGATATATAAAAATTTCTAAAAATTTCCCATTTAGTCTCTTCAAAATATATAGAGATTAAATACATTTTAATTTAATCAAACTTCAAGCGTATAATTTAATCTATTTGTTTTCAAAAGTTGTTGATCTTGGACAATTATTTCTCAACGTCGCCGGTTGTGATCAGTTCAAATTTGAACGATGTTAACACTTTTGTTGTGTATTTATTTTCTGAATTTGTATCACAATGTGTTGAAGTAAACACAAAAAAAATAAAACTACTCAAGTTAAAAAGTTTTTATATATTCAGATCAAACATGGGACCAATGAATTACGGTTAGTTTAAATTCGTCTATATCTAAAGTACAGTCTACACTTTTCAGAATGCGGTAAATACTCTCCAACAAAAGCTCAATAGTATACAACTTTCTCTTTCGCCCCAAAAATCCAAAATTTAACCAACAGAAAAACCAAAAATATTAGCGTTGATATACAAATAGAAGGTGAACTGATAGAATTTGTAGATAAATTTACATTTCTTGGTTTTACATTCGACACAAAGCTAAAAGCCAAACAACATACTTATAATTAACGTTCGAAAAAGCTGCTCCCATTTCATAAACATTCTCCGTGCTTTATGTGGAGTCTCTTGGGGTGCTAAAAGTAGAAAAATACGATGTACTACTGAGGCATCAACTTCCACTTAAGTCAATAATATTCAGACCTGATGTTCATTTTCTAGATGTCAAAAAGGGAGTTTCAAGTGAAGTTGAAGTTATTGGAAAATATAATAAGATCCTAGGCGAAAAGTGGAGTGAATTCACTCGCATTTTCACAGATGGATCAAAAACACCTGACAAGACAACATGTGCATTTTGGATACCAAAATTTGATATTGAAGCATCTTTTTCGCTGGACAACATGTGCCCAATTTACACTGCTGAATCATATGCTATTTTAGAAGCACTTCTGTACGTGAAATGCCAACAAATATTTACTATTAACAGATAGCAGATCCGTACTAGAAGCTCTAAAGTCGTTCAACAATAACAGAACTCATCCATACATTCTGAGAATAAAGAATATATTGTATGAATTAGAACGGGATGACTATATAATACACTTTCTATGGATACCAAGCCATTCGGGTATCGATGGTAACGTGTATGTAGATGCAGTGGCTAATAACCACAACAACACACGTGAATACCCTGAAGTCCAGTCAATTGATATCAAGGCCAGTGACAAAAAGAATGCAATATCAGCGTGGCAATTAAAATGGAACGAAAGTCCCCATGGCCGTCATTTATATGACTTTTCACCGACTGTTAATACAAAACCTTGGTTCAAAAATGAACATTTACCTCGCAATATAATTACTATGGTAAACAGATTAATATTCGATCATATTCAAACACGCCAACATCTCCACAAAGTAAGGATGATTGATACTCCAAACTGTGAATGCGGTATGGTGCAATCTGTTGACCATTTAACATTTACCTGCCCGAACGTCAATAGCAAATCTCGTCAAACGCTTATAATAGGTCTGTCTGCGTACACATATTTTGCATCATTTTGTGCAAAATGTTGCAAAATCTTGCAAAATGTTGTCTGCGTACTCCAAATCTCTTGCAGCGAGAGATCCAAAAAGAGATTTTTTTGACAGTTGGAAGTTGAGAACTTGCAAAATGTTGCTGGAGAAATTTCTTCTTGCAAGATTTTGCAACTAGTTTGAACAGCTGTTTTTATTTACTGTTTGAATGAAATAATTTTTGTGAAATGAAAATGAAAATATGGTATCAATCTCTTCTTTGTAAGATTCTCTAGCAGATTAATGCATCAATCATAATTGTGGGTGGGATTTAAGGGGTTAATTTTTAATATCAAAATAGGCCTTTTTTGCCGTATTTTGTGAAAGTAACTATGTGTGGGATGGACATATCTAAGGCAGTAGGCGGAGCTTATCTACGATTATGTTATCAATCTCTTCTTTGGAAGATTCTCTAGCAGATTAATGCATCAATCATAATTGTGGGTGGGATTTAAGGGGTTAATTTTTAATTTCAAAATAGGCCTATTTTGCGAAAGTAACAATGTGTGGGATGGACATATCTAAGGAAGTAGGAGGAGCTTATCCAAGATTTTGGTATCAGTCTCTTCTTTGGAAGATTCTCTACCAGATTAATACCACAATCATATTTGTGGGTGGAGTTTAAGGGGTTAATTTTTAATATCAAAATAGGCCTTTTTTGCCGTATTTTGTGAAAATAACTATGTGTGGGATGGACATATCTAAGGAAGTAGGAGGAGCTTATCCACGATTATGGTATCAATCTCTTCTTTGGAAGATTCTCTAGCAGATTAATGCATCAATCATAATTGTGGGTGGGATTTAAGGGGTTAATTTTTAATTTCAAAATAGGCCTATTTTTCGAAAGTAACAATGTGTGGGATGGACATATCTAAGGAAGTAGGAGGAGCTTATCCAAGATTTTGGTATCAATCTCTTCTTTGGAAGATTCTCTACCAGATTAATACCACATATGCTAAAATTCTTTTGCTTTGTTATTTCAATTGTTTACACACCGATCAGCTGTTTTCTTGCAAGATTTCACTGGATACTGTCTGCGTACTTTTTGAGATATTTTCAGCCGACAGAGTAAAATTGGTCTTACTCTCCCAAAAAAATTTACTGAGTATTTGCTACTGGAAAAGTACCCAGACAGACCTAATGAAACTGAATAGTTTTGGTCTTCATATTCTCAAAATAGATGATATTTTGAGATCAAACAACTTTAATATGTTTAGAGCACTACACAAGTTTTACACCGATACTAACATTAAGATTTAGTTCCAGACACTTTATAAGAGAAAAATTAATTTAAACATTTTTGACAACTTATATTCCCAACTATAAAATAAGAATCCCAGAAATATAATAACTCAACGATAAAAGAAGAAGAAGTCTTCACTTTTATATCAAGTTTATATGAAAATGTATATAAGAACTATACGGCAAAGTGTCGCTATTCGAATACACTATTTGTGTTGTCTCTAGTTATCACATAAACAAGGTATAATTAAAATTAGTCGTTTCAAATTACATATCGTCACCTAAAATGCAAAATGACGTAACTAATATATTTGCTTTTTTACAGGAGTAGCAAAAAACGCCCACAGATATTTTAACAATTTGGTTCATAAAACTGATAGTTTTAATCATAGAGAAAAACAATTTTGTGGATAAATGTAGTTTGATGCAGTGCTTCATAATCACTCAACCCCACTTTAATATTTTACATGGCAACCAGAAAAATGCGCGAAAACAAAAACATGTAAGATTCGAACTGTATTTACAACACCGCTATTTTTTACCGTAAGATTACAAAACTTTGTGTGGGCATGTAGTTTAGCCAAATGAATCATAATCATCAATAAACCCGATTTTGGAAACTTTGTTAGTTACGCCCTTTTGCATTTTAGGTGACGATATAATCGTTTTTAATATGTTATGAAGTTATATATAATTTGTTACAATTGTATAATAAATGAAATATTTGTAATTGTTTGATTTGTAATACAATATCTTTATTTTTAAGTGAAAAACAGCCATTTGCAGAAGAAATTTCAGTTTTGACTACAATTGTAGTTCATTTAAAAAAAAAACAAACCACATCAAATTACTGTATTATGATTTTACATTAATTTTATACGGTAGTTTTTTTTTATTTAAAAAAAAATAAAACAAATAAATGTTTTTTTTACTGCATATGTGGTTTATTTTTATTACAATTATGGTTCATTTTCTGAACAGTAAAAAACAAATGACAATGTTAGTTAAATTTACTGAAATCTAAGTCGGGCTTTTTTCAAGTGAAATTTCATTTGTTTTTAACTACATTTGCAGTGGTCTTTACCTACATAGTATTATAATTGTAGAAAATGTTTTTTATCAACTCTTATCCAATAATTTTAAATTATACCTAATGCGATATAAATAATATCCAAAAATGTGGATGAAATTATATCTAATATACATCAAATTATACCAACTTGTATCTAATTGCATCGAACTCTATCAAATGCGATACGTTTGTAGCGAATTCGATACAACTTGATGTATTTTAGATACAATTATATGCTCACATTTTTCGTATCAAATTTGATATCATCGCATATCTAATTCATATAGAATTTGATATTGCCCCATATCAATTTAGTTTACTTGGGTATAAGTTTTATGAATATCAGTATCGACTTTATGAAGAATTTGTTGTGCAACTTCACTTGACAATGTATTAATTTTTTATAGCTTCGTCATCTGGATTTACTTGGATTGAAAATGAATTTAATTCTTGAAGTTTAGCAATTGTATTAATAAAAAATATATAATTTGAAAAAATAAATACATGCATTTCGCAAGTGACAAAAGTGTAATTGTATTAGTAAAAAAGCGGGCATCCAATTGGGAACCGTTGCTCTAGATGCCAAATTACACAATTAAAATTTGTTTAATAAACGGTCTGCAAATTTTCTTAGTTAATACTATCATTTCAGTGGTAGATGCAAAATCAATTAAAATTTTTTTAAGTTTTTTCTGTGTATGTATGTTTTATTATAAAAAAAATTGAAAATTTGTAACTTTCGCAAAGTTTTAAAGTTTATAAAATTTGTGCGTTTTAAAATTTTAAAATTCCCTTTTGACTTGGAGGTGCTGTTTACTAAAAAAACTCAGTTAACGCAATACGCTAACCAATTTCTAACATAATTGTGAATGCTAGACGCAAAAACATTAATTTTCAAAAAATTTACGCCAATTTCTCATAAATTTGTGATGTTGGTATCCCGTTATCAGTGCGCTGACGTCAACTGTATAAAATTACACCATTTTCTAAATACTGATTTCAAAACTCGATTCCATTATACGGTGCAAAACCCTTATTTTAAAAAAAATGCGAGTTTCAAAATCGGGAAATATTTGTTTCACTTGTAAGCCACCATACAATTTTTCACCACGCAGCGATATGGAAATTTCTTGTTTATTGAATATAGCTCCAAAGTCTAGTGACTACATTTTGCATTGGTGTTGAAAGTTAAAAAACTGAGAGCAAAAAAATAAAATGAATAAAAAAAACTCTTGTAAGTTTCAAGACATCTTTTAATTTTTCAACTTTTAAAGGCTTCATTACTCGAGCAGATACGTTTCGTAAACGGAACAAATAGTACAAATATAAAATATGTTGTCTTTATTTTACATACTAATCAAATGGTGACGGATTTGTGGATAGTAAATTCAGTTGAAAATAGATTTTCCTTTCGGGTTTCTGTTTAGTGAGTTAGAAAGAGACACAACAACATTATCTTCTATTTTCTATTAACTCATATTATGTTTCATCAATGAGTTACGTTTCGAATCCGCTCAAGTAATTTGGGCATATAGAGCCTTCTTTAGATGGATACTTTTTAACGCGAAACTTTGCATGTCACAGTTTATAAGTATATTCTACCCAACCCTGACCATCGGACTCTCTCAATTCAAAAAAACCTTGAGATAACGGTATTTTAGGGACAACGCTATTTTAGTTATTTCGGGAACGGTTTTTAGGGATAACGGGTTTTCAGTTATTTCGGTTACTGTATTTTAAGGGTACCGTTATTTTAGTTATTTTGGTGCCGGTATTTTAAGGATACCGAATTCTAACAATGGGTTAGTTTATGATCAAAGTTTGGAAAATATATCTTTATACAGCGATTATTTTTCCTGAAAAAGACTTAAATTAAAAATAAAAAATAATGATATTGATATTTCAAGGGTAATGTTATTTTGAATTATTTCGGTAACGGTATTTTCCATATGACGATATTTAGATTATTTCGGTAACGGTATTTTAGGGATAACGATAGTCAGTTGAAAGTGCTTTGAAAAGATAAAAAAAGAAAGTGCAGTTCATGGAAAAAACACGAAATGTGCCTGCAATTTATATGACACCATAGCGAAAAAGGATGACCTATGTGTTTATCTTTTAGTATAATATGTAAAGAGCTTAAAAAATCACGTGTACCAAAATACAACCAAAAGATATATTTGCGGAAGCTACACTCATAATAGTCCATGCATAAAAATACGAAATTATTGTGAAAACTACAAAAAAAATTTCGTTAAATGTACAAATTTTCGTTTATTTTACAAAAAAAATGGTTATTTTGACATTTTTTCGTAATTTTACTTATGTATTATTATCAGTGTAGTTTAACCAAAGAGTATATACAGTGGTGTTCAAAACATTTGGAACTGAAATCATGTTTTAGGTAATTATAATTTTTTTGATCAAAAAGATTTGTGGTATACGTTTTTGTTTTTTTTTTATTAAATTAAGTTACAGCATATTATTTTAAAAATACAATAAAATTATTCATAACTTCTCAAAAATAAAAAAAAGTAATTGACGAGAAATACAAACAATGGTTTTAACGCTCAGTATTTTGTAGCGTAGCCATTATTTTTTATAACTTCTGAATACCTCTTAGGCATTGAGCTTTTGAATATAATCGTCAGAAATTTCATTCCACTGCTTCTCCAACTCGACGAAAAGTTCATCACCATTTCGGAATACTTTATTTAACAATCATCCACATGTTCTCAATCGGTTTGAGATCTTGAGATTGAGCCGGCCACGACATGATATTAACTTCATTTTCTTGCAGCCAAACTTTTACAACCCCCGCCGTGTGTTTTGGGTCTTTGTCGTGCTGGAAGGTCAATGAGAGTAGCATTTCCCATTCAGCATACGGAAGCATAACTGAACTTAAAAGATCTCTATAAATTGTGGCCGTCATTGTACTAGTAATGCGGTGAATTTGGCCAATCCCATTTCCTGAAAAACACCCCCACACCATGATGTTTCCACCTCCGAGCTTCACTGTGGCGGTTGTGTATCTGAAATTAAACTTCTTCCATCTGATCCCCGGAGGTTGAATTTAGACTCATCTACATTTTTCCATTGCTGTGGAGTCCAGTTCAAATGGGAGCGTGCAAAGTCAAGCCGAGCTTTTCGGTTTTTTCCGACACAAACGGTTTTTTTTGTACATCTATAACTTCTAAGACCATATTCTCAGGCTTTTCTTTTAATGGTGGGAAGAATGCCATCTATTAAAAGTTCAGTTTTAGCTTCTCTGGGAACTGCTTTGGAATATTTCGTAAAAAAATTCTTGATTTTCCATTTTTTACAAAAATTATTCTTACGATGTTTATGCTTCCAACATCTTATTACAACTATTAAAGAACAATAATTATAAGAAGCTTGTTTAAAAAATGTAACGGCCTGAATCTCATATTAAAAAGGAATGCGATTACCGTTATATCCTAGCATATTTTAGTATAAATTGTTTCGTTAAGAGTAAGAATAATGAGAGTTGCAAATGTTTTGAATACCTGCATTTTGAATACATCTATTATTATTAAATTTGTTGTTGTTTTAATTTAACGGAATTCATTTTTTTTATTTGTTTAACATAAAACAATGTATGAAGAATATGTAAAAAATAAATTTTATTAACTAAGTGTGATTTGAAGAAAATAAATCAATGAAAACAACAAATGCGATCTCAGTTCCAAATGTTTTGACCACTACTGTACAAATAGAGAGACTACACTTCCCACGTCTTTCAGCAACAAAATGTCGAACTCGGGCAAGCAAATGAAAACATTTTTTTTACACTAAAAAATGATTGCAACATGTTGATAAAATATTGTTGCTTAAAACACTCACTTTTATTTTGCTTATAATTAGTTATTTTCTATTAAAAATTAATATCTTTTAAATTTATCTTGCTGATTTTATCATTAGTATTTGAAATAATTAAAAATTTTATTAAATTATGATAAAAGTTAATTTAAACTTTTAAATTTCTGCAACATTTTTTCATTTGCTCGGTGCGAGCTTACCAAATAAAAAATAAAAAGAGAGCAGATTGAGCGACACTGAGTAGTACGGAAACCCACTGGTTTAACAAAAACTTTCATTATAGTGAATGCCTACAAAATATTTTTAAATTTTATTTTAAAATTCATACAAATGTTTTATTTTTAAAATTGAAGGTACACTGAGGAGCATAAGTATATCACAAACCAACAACTATCACTTTAACAACCTGTATTTCTATAAATTTTACTCAAATGCAATCAAAATTTTCATATTGACGTGGCCTCCACAATCTCCGGATATGAAACCGATCGAGAATTTGTGAAGTCACGTCAAATCGTAGCTTGCAAAATATGCCAGTCCTCCAAAAGGCGTGAACGAGTTGTGGGAGCAGACGAAGGAACTGTGAGAGGCGATTCCTCCAGAATGTGTGCAGAGGTACACACAAAGTCTACCTAATCGCATCCACGAGCTTAAGAAGGCAAAGGGTTGCTGGACCAGTTATTAAATATATATTATTGTTTTAAAAATATAAAAATAAATAGTGAGTGCAAAACTGATTTATTTATTATTTTTATTTATTTTGATTTATTTGCATTATGCCTTCGTGTATTTGTTGTTGTGATCAGATCTTAATAAAACCTTTTTGAAAGAGAGAAAACACTTGTACAAACATAATATGAAAAATTTGATTGCATTTGAGTAAAATTTAAAGAATTTATAGGTTGTTAAAGTGATAGTTGTTGTATGTATAAAAAACTTCAAAAAATCTGGCTTATAAGTGAAAAAAAAAACTGGGTACGCAATTAAAATCATTGTGGCTGAAGTATTAAAATTAATGTTCGGTGCTATTGTTTTATTTTTCGGGATGCGCAGTGTTATTTTTAAAGTTTTTAATGTCGAATCGCCGTCAAAAAAGTGCCCTTAAGCGAGAAATCAGTGAAATTTCTTTTAATTTATCGTTAATATTTTATTCAACAACTTATTTGAAAAATTTTTTTTTAATGATTTACCTATAAAAAAAAAGAAAACCAAAAAGTTTATTTTATTTTTAAAGATTTTATTGAATTTAAGGACAAAAATTCTTTGTATTTATTTTTTAATTCAAATATTTTACGTTTAAATAAAGGCATTTATAAATATTTTTGTTATAACTTTCAAGTATAAATTTTAACAAAAAAAACGAGAAAAAACAAATTTCAAGTTAATGCTTTTATAAAAAGTAAAATAGTTTTAAATTTTGCATTGTATTTCCTTTTTCTGATAATTTTTTTTTTAATAATGTTGTTTTATATAAAAAAAATAAGTTGTTTTAATTTTTAACAATTTGAAAACTATTTCAAATTTTTAATAAGATTGCAAATTCTTTAATTATTTATTGATTATAGGTATATAATTTTTTTTTTTTAGCAGTAATGAGGCTAAATTCACATTTAAGTTATATTTGAAAAAAATTAATATCGTTGAGTTTCATACTTTTTAAGTTAACTTTAAGTTTTTTTATTTATTTTATAATTTATCAAAAATAAGTTTTAAAAAATCTAAATTAACAAAGCTACAAAACCTCTTTCAGCCTCATATATGTAGTTTTTTGTGTTTTTTTTTTTTAACAAAAGAGTTTATAGTTTAAATTTCGAAATTTTTTAAGATAAATAAAAAAATATTGTTAATTTTTTTATATAATTAAAAAATTTTTGCTATATTTTTATTTAATGGTTTTTTGTTTAAAATAAATTTAACTTTACAGGAAATTTTAAAAAAGTATACACATTTTTTTTTTTTAAATAAATAAAGGTAGGCACGTTATAATTGTAAAGTCTGGCAATATTTGAAAATTTAAACACTTTTTCGGAATTTTTTTCAAAATATGTAATACGAATACATTTTTTTTTTTGTTTATTTCGCTAATACTTAAGGTATTGGAGGGTATTATTGTGACATCTTATTTCCAAGTGTTACTTAATATTCAATTTTGCCAGATCTTAATTTCTAACATGAATACCTTTCAATATAATTTATAAAATGTTTGCAATTTTCTTAAAAAGTGACACAATTAATCAAAAGCGTTTTTTTTTATTAATTACAAATAAATTAAAGTTAAATTTAAATATAAAACAAACCTCTTAGTTTTCTTTAGCAGTTCAATAAATAATTTTTAAGGTTTGTGTTAAGTTTTCTGTTTTATTTTTCAAAGGCTTATTAACCTTTGAATTACTGTTTTATTCATTTTTTCTATTATATGTAAATATTAGCAATAGTATCACTTAGGGAAGTTTGTTTTTTTTTTTTTTTTATTTAGTTTTCTTTAATAATTTCACTTAGCTTTTTCTTGGCATAAATTAAATTTTCATTTATTTTTTCTTTTTTTTTTTTATCAAAAACATTACTCACAATACAATACAAAAAAAAAGGAGAATTAAGGCAGTACCATTAGTCACAAAACGCCCGCATGTTAAAAATTTTTTTTTTTCAAAATGTTAGTACAACAAAATTGTATTCGAAATTGTTTTGAATATCATCATATTATCTTTCTTGAAAAGCTTCTGAAAATTACAACTTTATACAGGCTAACTGAGAGCTTAAGTTTTGATCAAAATATAGCAAAAGCTAAGATAATTTTGTAATTTAAATAAATTTATTTTATATAGTTATATAAATCGACCAAAACCTATAAGCTCTGCTTATACCATTTTGTAACTGCCTATTAAAATTAGAATAATTTAAACTAAATTAAGGCTAATTTTTAAAAGTTAAGTTTACAGTTAAGGTAATCATAAAATTAAAAAGTAGTCAAGGGTGAGTGGGTAGGGGGGGTACATTAGTTTAGAGATGTCTTAAGAAGAAAAAAGAGAGCAAGCACAGCTGCTGATTTATTTTACTTTTCTAATCTTTTTGTTCGGATGTTGTTAATTCATTTATAAATGATAGTAATGTAGTAAACACATCACGTCATATTTACGCCCAAACATCTGCTGGAGTATTCATAGACTACATAACTTATGGAAACGGCTGGCAAAACTTTGATGAAATTGGGCGTTATGCCACGATATAGACCGCAAATGCCTTCGGTACGTAAAATTTTACGAAATACACCAAACATGTTGTCGTCATGACTAGGAGCACCAGCTTGTTTTAAAGGTATACCACCCATTGGAGGTGATGAGGCCATTTGTTTGGATTTTAAAACGACTGGAAGAAAAAAAAAAAGAAGAAAGTACAAAAATTATTAATATGAATAAAATAAATTAATAAAGAATAGGAAACTGAATAGAATTATTTGTTTTATATAATTCTATAATATAATATTATAATTTTGTAATTATAATTTATTATATTATAATTTTATTATATTACAATTTGTTTAAATTTTCATTAATAAATAAACATTGCACGGTTTTTTGTTTAACAAAAAAACAAATGATCTTGAACTTGAATAATCTTGCTCACATCATAATTTGATTATATTATAATTTTATTACATAATAGTTTTATTATATTATAATTTTATTATATAATAGTTTTTTATAGTATAATTTTATTTTATTATATTATATTATAAGTTTATTATTAGTTTATTATATTATAATATTATTATGTTATAACGTTATTATATTATAATTGTATTTTACAAATTCTATTATTTTCAAATTGTATTATATTATAATTTGATTGTATTAAATTCGATTACATTATAATTATATTATATAAAAGTTTTTTATATTATAATTTTACTATATTATAATTTTATTATTAGTTTATTTTATTTTTATTTTATTAATTAATAATCATATAATTACAAATTATATACTGTTACCCTAACCGAGCACTAGCTACTATGGCCTTCGGCGCGTTGTAGCGAAAACAGACCAGTGCCTCTGGTGGGAATCGAACCCAGGAACCCCCGCACTGATAAGCCAGCACGCTACCAGCTAGCCTACCGGGGCGCACTAATTAGTTTATTATATTATAATATTATTATGAAAATGAAAATTATTCAAGTTCGAGGCCATACTCTATATTTCCTTATTAGGATACTGTCCTAACAAATAATCTATAGAGTTTTTGTTTTCAAATTTATTCCCTGAATGTGTTGAAAGATCTATTTCGGGAATTTTCTAGGTTCCCATCATCAGAACACGTTTTGAAAGCGGTAACAATCATATGCCAAACATCAAACATTCATATAAACTAGTTTACTCACTACATGAGAACTAATATATATTATATGAGCTCGAAGTAAAAAAGATTATTATTATATTATAGTTTAATCAACTATAATAGGACAAGAATGGAGCAAAATTGATTATTAATAGGTTTTTTGTTAAAGTTCTGCCTATTATATAGGCTCTAGCTTTTCTAAAACTTCGGGTTCTGATGAGATCTTTAGCCAGATCGAAATACTAGTATTAACCTAGCTAATATGTTTGATTTGCTTTATTTTTGTAAATATACGGAGGTTGAAAGCTCGTTATAAATTGAAAATAACATAAAAATAATCTCGATGTATATAAAAACAAAAAAACTAATATAACTGTAAAAAGATTATTACCATTGATCAAAAAATAAATTGAAAACTTGTTTTTTGTGTGTTTTTGTTTCTTTTCCTTTGATATGCACATTTGTTAAAAACAAAATGTACAGGGGAAGTAGTAAACAAGACCATACTTTTATATAATTTTATTTTACAAATTTTATTATTTTAAAATTTTATTATATTATAATTTGATTGTATTATAATTCGATTATATTATAACTTTATTATATAATAGTTTTTTTATTATGATGTGAGCAAGATTATTCAAGTTCAAGATCATTTGTTTTTTGTTAAACAAAAAACCGTGCAACGATATTTATTAATCAAAAAAAAAATTCTTCATCCGCAACTTAATGCAGATGAAGAATTTTTTTTTGATTAATAAATATCGTTGCACGGTTTTTTGTTTAACAAAAAACAAATGATCTTGAACTTGAATAATCTTGCTCACATCATAATTTATGATAAAAGATCGAAAAATAAACTTTTGGTTTTAATTTATTAAAACTTAAAAGTAAAATATTAGTTTTTTTATATTATAATTTTATTATATTATTTTATTTTTATTATATTATAATAATATTATGTTATAACTTTATTATATTATAATTTTATTTTACAAATTTTATTATTTTAAAATTTTATTTTATTATAATTTAATTGTATTATAATTTGATTATATTATAATTTTATTATATTATGTTATAAATTTATTTTATTATAATTTTATTATTCAAAATGTTTTAATTTTGTATTAAAAATTCAAAAACAGTTTTTTTCGAACTTTCTATATTTTCATATATTTATTTAGAATATTGTTCTACCTTTAGTGCAAAATCTTATACGATATTGTCATATTAGATTTTATTTTTTGCTTTTCAATGATAGACAATACAATTGTTTCATAGGCATCAACCTCACAAGTGTAGATTAGGGTTATGCCTATGAAACAATTGTATTAACCATCATGAAAATTATCAAACTTTCTGAAAAGCAACACATAAAATCTAATATACCAATATCATATTAGATTTTGGACTAAGTAGAAAAATATTCTAACTAAATATAGTTTAATAATAATTGTATACTTTATTATAATATATTTGAATAATATTATTACATTATAATTTTATTATATTTTAATTTTTTAAATATTATGTAAATTTAATTTTGGGAATTGTTTTTCTTTTTGAAATTGTAAATTTCTTTAACTCATTATTGACAGAGTGATCCTTTTTTCCACCCCGTAATTTTAAACGGCTTTATTTTTTTTACTGCAGAAAGATAATAAGTGTGTTAAAAATCTTAAAATAATTCACCCAGTGACCAGTGTTTCCAACTTTTTGAAAAGCATTATTTTTGCTTAAAAAGGAGCAAAAAACCACCAGACAATATTTTTAAATTTGTTTACAAAGTTAAAGAAATAAACTCAAGTTGATCGTAAAACAGTTTCATAATTGGATTTTGTACTAAAATAAAGTAACCAAATTTCTTGACCGACAATTTTGGCGTTTAGTTTAGCATTTTCCTCGAAATTTCGCGAAAGTATCTGGAAAGTACCACAAAAAAAGTGGTTCGTATCAATTTAACAGCCAAGACTATATAAAATGCAGCGAATAAATGTAATTTGTTTGTAATTTCCTTAAGACTTTAAAAATTTGAAGTTTTCGATTAGTTTACTGCCGATTTAAGGCTTTCTGAAAAAAGTACTGGCCTCTAAAACGAAAAAAGTTACAAAAGCAAAAATTAAGTGAGTCAAATTTTGGTTTTACATAGCATTGAAAAGCACCATTAATTGTGCCAAAAGCACTTAATAAGCATCACATATCATATAAAAAACGCATTTTTTGATGTGACCTTTTTTATGTTGATAATAGAATATGAAAATGTATTTCTTTGCTAGAAATTAGTTCATCGATTGTATATAATTTTTGAAAATCTGACCAATTGGATGATGCATTTTTAAATACACAAAGGCAAAAATATTTCAAAATTAGTTCCGTTTTCACAAATTATACAAATTATAACGTCAAGGTTGCCACAATGACAATTTTAAAAAATGGTTAAAAACCACATTTTTTCAAAAAAAAAAAAAAATCTGAAATTGTTTAAAAATTAAATTTTCAAATATTTTTGAATAAATATTTGTTCACAAAATTATACAAATTAAAGTAAATTATCTTCAACCCTCTAGAATTCATATTATGTCAAAGTTTTAACTTTGGTTGCACTAGAGGGCGCTTTAAGGAAAAGAAAATTACAAAAATTTCTTAATGAAACATGTCCAGCGGATCTATGACGTGTCTTTAATGAGTTAAATTATATTAATTTTTCTTACCTTGAGCTTGCAATCGTGTCCTAACCAATGCCAAGGGATATGAGCACACCTGACCCAATGTTGATGATGCACTACCACAGGCTAGCAATACTAGAAAACTGGGTTGTTCTGTATTATGACTACTTAAATAATTCTTTTTTAATGTTTCATAAACGGCCAAATCAATGCCCGCATAAGGTATAATGCCCAACATATTTGGAATGTATCCACGATAGAAACTGCGTATACCCTCGTGTACATAAATCTTTTTCGCTGCATCCACAATACCTCTATATTGACCAGTTTTGCGTAATGCCAATCTGGTCTTTAATACTTCCATGGGATAAATCATGGTCTGTGAAATGCCACCGGCAGCAGCACCGGCCATAAATCTCTCACCAATTGTCATTTGACGTTTATCATCACCGCGTATCAGTCGTTTGATTTTTTCATAGGCAGCAAATTTAATAGCCGATTCCGGAGCAATTTTTATAACATTAATACCATTGCCACGCCACATACTGCGTAAGCCACCTTCTTTTAGCATATATCTTAAACTATCTGAGATTCCTGTCTTGTGTGTTTGAACCTTAAAAGATAAATGGACAAATATAAGACATAATTCAATTACACTGAGCAACTCGAAAAATAAAACAAGAATGCCGACCACTAATCCCAAATATTTCGGCCACGCTGATTTTAATGGCGTATCCAGTTTTTTTCCGAATTTTTCGCAAAATTGCATTAAAGTTTTGCATGTTTTAACGAAGTAAGATCTTATTGATGAGACTTTCAACATTTTTTTTTTTTGCAAATTCGTTTAATAAATATGCAGCATTAGTAGTTCCGCTGGTTTTCACAGATTACACTATATTTTACTATTTTTGCACAATTAACATCCCATTTCGCAAAGCATCAAAGCATTTTTGTGCATAAACAAATCTGAACAATTATTTCGTGTGTAGAAAAGAAAGAAAAAAGAATGTGCGGTTCATGGGAAAACCGCGAAATGTGCCTACAATTAATATTCCAGCATGTCGATAAAGGATGACATATATATTCATATTTTAGTATAGTATGTGAATAGCTTAAAAATTTATATTTACCAAAATTCAGCCAAAAATATTAAGTTAGTTTAACAAAAACTTTCATTACAGTGAATGTCTTCAAAATATTTTCAAAATCGTATGTTAAAATTCATACAAATATGTGAACATTTTTAAAATACAATTCGAAAATATTTTGTAGAAATTCACTGCAGTGAAAGTTTTTGTTAAACTAACTTTCGCAAATATTAACTTTTTTTGTAGAATTTGGTACACGTAATTTTAGGTCATGTTTTCCGCTATGTTGTCATTATAAATTTTAGGCACATTTCGCGTTTTTGCCATGAATCGCATTTTCTTTTTTTTGCTTATTTAAACGAAATAATTGCTTACATGTTTGTCTTTTTGCTAATGCACAAAAAAGCTTTGATACTTTGCGAAATGGGATGATCAATTTTGCAAAAATAGTAAAATTTGAGATAAACCGCAGATTAACTTATAAACCGCAGATTAACTCATAATTATTAAACAAATTCGGTGGCCAAATGACGTTAAAGGTGGGAGGGAGGTTTCAAAATTAGCCGCCCTGATGTACAGATGGCGGCAGTAGTTTAAAAAAAAATTACTTTGGTGAAAAGTGGCAACCTTTAGAACATATGTTTTAAGTTTAAGGCGCCATGTTGTTTAATATTTTTTTTTTTTTTTGAGCCATCAGTGAATTTGCAAATATGGAAAAATTGGTCACCATTATGTAATTCAATACTTTCATTTGAAAGGTCTTAGTCCAACCAATATTAAAGCCGAGCAAGATTCTACTCTGGCGAAGTATGCTCCTTCGTTTAAGAAATGGTATTGGATGATCGTCAGCTGAAGGTGCGTTAGCTGGCTGAAATGATAGGCATTTCAAAAAATGCTTTACATAGCATATTGACCGAAAATTTGGAGACGAGAAAGCTGGACGCAAGAACGCTGTAGCGTTTGCTCATAATAAAACAAAAACATAGCCGTAAAGATGTTTCAATAAAGATGGCCAAAATCATTGAATTAAAGTTTGAACTGCTTCATCAAGCACATCATTCACCAGATTTAGCTCCCTCGGATTATTTTCTATTTCCAAACTTGAAAATATGGCTCGGTGGTAAAAGATTTACCAACAATGAAGAGGTGAAGTCTGCGGTTGATGGCTAGGAGCAAGACAGTATGAAGCTATTGAATATCACTGGGAAAATTGTATCGAGCAAAAAGAAGATTATGTTGAGAAATAAAGAAAAATGTTAACAAATTCGTTGTGTTTTCTTTGTTAGGTCGGCTAATTTGGGGACCGCAATCATATCTTATTTCTAAAATGTTATGTTTAAAAAACTTTGTTAAAACAGGCAAAACTGTAATGCCATTTTGCGAAAAAGTAAACTGGGTACACCATTAAAATCAGCGTGGGTGGAATATTTAGGATCAATAATCGATACTCTTGTTTTCGTTTTTAAGAATCACTTTTGTAGCGCCGCGTTATTGATATTTAAAAGATTTTTTTTTTTACCTGCAAAAACACTTTTATCCTATCTAAGGGTGCAGTACATGTACGTGATACAGCACCAGCAACACCACCAGCTGCTAAATGACGCCACCACATGCCACTTTGTAATTCTGTTGGTGTAAAGTCATCAGGTACGTTCATATCCTCACCAATATCGAGGTACTAAAATTAGAAATATATAAAAAAAAAAATGATATTTAATATTTTTTTTTTTTTGAAAATATGTTTTTTATTTTTAATAAACAATTAAAATTATTAAAAAATTTTGAATTAAAAAAAATTAAAGCATACATACAGGCTCATCTTCATCATCTAATATTGCGATAAGCATTGTGTGCTGTCTTTTGTTTTCTAAATTGGTTTTCGTCGAATATTGTTTTGAAAACGCGTAACTTTATTATGTGGTTGGCTTTTTTTTTGTCTTGAGAAATTTCAAATATTTTTTTTTTATTTTATCTACGTAAAATAAATTAACAAATTGAAAATCACGTAATAGACATTATATTTGTTGATGATTTTATTGAATATTTTTTTTTTTTTTCGCAACCAACAACTTTCCTCTAGTGCAACTACTAATGCATGTGAATTAAATACAAAAACTATTAATCAAAAGAAAGAAAAAAAAAGAAAACTTTTGCTTAGAAAAAGCACTCTAGAGAAAATCCAATTGAAAATCAGTGGAAAAATAAAGAGCAGATATAACAAATTTAAAATTTAATTATAGCATTTAAATGTGATGTGAGAGGATTTGCCTTAGAAGAGAGTACAGTACACGTTTGTTTTATTTTAAAAGAGAGATTATGTAAATTTTCATTAAATTTATTTCGCTTAAAATGGGAATTAGTTTTGATTGTACTAGATTATTAAGTTTTTGTAACACAAATTTATCACAACAATTTATTTTATTTGTTAAAAAAAAGTGGAAATTTTTTAAAGCGTGATAGAAAAAAAAACTTAAAAAAGGTGAGAACATATTTTTCAATTAAAAAAGTATTATTGAATTTGTTTATTAGCAGTAATTCCAGAATTATCCCTTGGAATCTCTTTCGATTTGGAAACATTTCTGTTTTAACCCTTCTGTCTCGTTTGGATCAAATCAAACTGGCCCAATAATAAAAAAAAAAAACTTAAAAATAATAAAAAAAAAACTTTGCATAAAACTAATTTACTTGTTTTTAAAAAGTATCAGTGTCATTATGTCTATTACTTCAAAAACTTTGATAACCCAAGAAAGTTAATATACGTCTTTAGACCCGTATAAGTTTTCATTGATCTCCTTTTTTATCAAATTTTAGTTGTTTTACCAATTTATTTTTTATAATTTTTTAAGCTCAAAATAAGATTAACTTTCTAGGGATAATGTGAAAAAAAAATATTTTAAAAATTATTTGGTTTCTCTCATGGCCGATAATTATCGGTTATATCCAACCGATTTGATGCCGTTATCGGTGAGAGTAATGCTTTTTTATTCTATTTCGGTAACGGTATTTTAGGGGTAACGATATTTCTGCTTTTTCGGCATCGGTATTTTAGCGGTAACGTAATTTGAAATACTTCCTATATTTAGTGTGTTGCTTTCTTTGGAAAGGGATAGTATAGAGATGAAAGGTGGGGAAAGATGAAGGGCTTCAGACATGGCAACACTGTAATTGCGCGAGATGATAAGTCTTAGAACAGTTGTTGCTCGCCAGCTGATGGAGAGTTGGCGAACTTATTGAAGCTTTTTGGTTCATAGCCCTGATTCATTATTTTACTTCGGTGGGGTTAATTGCTATGGGAACACCGAAGGTGGACATTGCGATACGTACGAGGGATAGAAAAAACTCATACATATTAATTTGATGTTGCCGGCACCGGGAATCGAACCCGGGACCTTCTGTGTAAAAGTCCAACGCGCTAACCATTACACCAGTAACGTTATTTTAGGGATAACGGTTTTTCAGTTATTTCGGTAACTGTATTTTAAGGATAACGTTATTTTAGTTCTTTAGGTAATGTCAACGCAGATCGAGAATTTTAGCACCGTTATACGCGAATTCTAATTACTAGGTAGTTTATGCTCAAGCTTTGGGAAAATATATATCTATTTACAGCGATTATCTTTAACTTCAAACTCATATGTATATTAGTTCTCATGTAGTGAGTAAACTAGTTCATATGAATGTTTGATGTTTGGCATGGGATTGTTACCGCTTTCAAAACGTGTGCTGATGATGGGAACCTAGAAAATTCCCGAAATAGATCTATCAACACATTCCTGAAGGGGTCAAATAATAAATTTGAAAACAAAAAACTCTATAGATTATTTGTTAGGACAATATCCCAATGAAGAAATATAGAGTATGGCCTCGAACTTGAATAATTTTCATTTTTATTGCACAATTAAAGGTCGAAAAAAACATAATTTTTATTTTTAATAAAAATTATAACAAACTTGTTAATTAAAAAAATTAACTTATTGAGAGAATTTTAAACCAAAAAATCCTTTGGTATTTAATTTTATTTAAAAAAAAAAACTTTATAAAGCATTCCATTCCGACAATATGGTTTGTTAAAAGGAAAAGTAAACTATTAAAAGGGTCCATTGTTGAGCGGATTCACTGAAACTTTATTGTCAGATACACATTTATATAGCATTTGAAAGCTTAGCGATATCGGTATGTTTTATTATTTGTGATTATTGAAAAATTTTACTTATTTTCAATTTAAACCTTTCCTAAAATAAATCTTAAATTATTTATTTGTTATTATTTTTTTTGTATAATTTTAATCAAAAAAAAAATTTTTTTTTTTTTTTTCTAATTGAAACGAATTTTTGTTTTCACAGCTCGAAACTATACTATACTATTAAATAGTTTAAAAATTACTAATACCACAATATGTTATAATGAAATTTACGTTTATAAGATTATTTAATAAACGAAACAAAACAATGAGCGTAAAAAAAAGAAAATTATTTAATAATATTCTACAAAAACAAAATATGTATGTTTATTCATAAAGAACTAGACAGCAGATATACTTACATATAAAAGTGCAATGTCAATGTCATAATCAGTAGTAACCATCACACAAACATACACCTGACACTATTAATATTTTTTATTTTGAAATTCTTTAACAAATGACCATTTATGGTTATAACCAGAGAAGACGATTTTGCCATTTTAACTAATATTAGCTTATTTTTTCATTTTTTTTTTTTTGATACTAAAGTTTGTTTTTTAATCGATTTTTTTGTAGTTTTGCTATTTGTCATAATAACAATGGATTTGGAATTGGTTTTGTCCTCTTTGGTTATAACAACACTGAGAGAATTATGTGCATAATATAAATGAATTTTTGCATTATGAATTGTCGCTGAAACTAGTCCATTGAAATGTTTGTTAAATTAAAGCAGTTTTTCATTAAATTTATTGAAAATTGCGTACTTCTAATGAAAAAGTTTCATTAAAAATACCCAGCCAGAAAAATACGAACGGCAAAGCATTGGTCCAGTGCTTTCAACGGTGGTATAAGCGTTGGCAGAGCGTTTTATATCTGAAGGTTTAATGATAACACCGGGCAGGGCTTGGCCGTTCCTTTTATAAAACGTTGGCAAAGCACTGGCAATGAGCGCTTTGCCAGTACAAAAACCATAATTTTAAAACGTTGGCAAAGCATTGGTAGAACAACAAATAAAGTGCTTTTTTAATAATATAATAAGTTCGTTGCCAACCCCAAAATGATAACACCCGGCAGGGCTTGTCCGTTTCTTTTTTAAAACGTTGGCAAAGCATTCGCAATAAGCGCTTTGCCAGGACCAAAACCAAGAACGACCAATAAAGTCCTATTTAGTAATTCACTTTAGTAAAGAGTGATGACTATAATGGGAGACCTTAATATTCTTAACTTCAAATCATAAATTGCAATTTAGTTTTGAATTTTTCCACTCTTGTTGTGAACAAGGGATGTGCCACTGTTTTTATTAAGTTAACGGTTGTAAATTTTGTAAATAAGTACTGGCAATGCACTTTTTAGGCAATAACAAGAGCTTTTTTTGTATGTTGAACACATTAAAGCTTTAAGGCATGCATTCTTTATTGCTTCATTGTAAGCGTTATTCACTGTTTCAAAGTAGGCATTTTGGGAAGCCCAACAGAATGCCGTCCCTAATTGCTTTATTGTATACAAGGCGGTGTAGCGCTATTTGGAAGCATACAAATGTAAAGGTTCCGCCATCTAACGTGTTTTTTTCAACTAGTGCTTATTTCGTGAATGGTAACACTTAGCTCATGTCTGATTTGACAGATAATTAGTTTTATCCTTCCGCTGAATGAATATGGTCCGTATGTTCGTTATTTTGTGAAAAAAGTGAAAGAAACTGGCATCCTCATCGATAAACCAAAGCGTGAAAAGCCAAAAACAGTGCGTACATCCGAGAATATTGCTGCTGTGACAGAAAGTGTGCGTGAAGCGCCATCAACATCAATTCACCGTAGTTCTGAAACAATTGAACATTTCGGAGACATCATTGAGACGAATTTTGCATAAAGACCTTGGTATGACGCCATACAAAGTCCAATTGTTTCAGGGGTTTAAAAAAAAAAAAGTTATTTGGCGGACCCTTTAATTGCACTAAATACAAGTTCCGATCATGAAATTGTGAACATTTTAAGCCATATTTGTTAGAGCTATGTTTGCTTATTTTCTGTTCTGATATTTGCTTATTTTAGCTTATTTTGTAAATTTTAGCTACTTTTTGACTTTTTTTTTTAATTAAGCTAGCTAGCTTGTTTGTTTTTTTTTTCTTTTAAAATAGTTTTTATACTATTGTTTAGCGACAAGTTCCGATCATGAAATTGTGAACATTTTAAGCCATATTTGTTAGAGCTTTGTTTGCTTATTTTCTGTTCTGATATTTGCTTATTTTCTGTTCTGATATTTGCTTATTTTAGCTTATTTTGTAAATAATAGCTACTTTTTGACTTTTTTTTTTTTTAAAATAGAGTTTTTATACAATTTTTAAGCGATTGATATTTGGAAACATTAATTGAAATTTGAACATTTAATGTAACATATTGTTGTTTTCTTTTTTATAAAACATTTTGAACTTTGACATAGGAAAAATATTTATCATTTGTGCACCTTTGTTCGACTGACAAAGTTTCACGGAGCAAAGTTTACACAAATTTTATTTGTACAAACAATTTTATTAAAAAGTGATAAAATGTAACGGTTTTTTTTTTTAATTTTAACGGCTTATTTTTATATGATGATATACAATGGTGGTTGAATCGTTTCCTAATTTCATTTTATAGCAACTAAATGTAATGAAAATTTTGTTAATTGAGGTATAAGTGTTTTTGTATATAACGAAATATATTGGCTTAAATAAAAATAGACTAGGTATGATGATTTTCCGCATATGCTAACATCGATCTTTAAACTGTCCTATGTATAAAAGATAAAAAAAAAAAATTAAATAAAACAAAAACTACAAAAACTACGAAAAAACTACGTAATTAAAAAGTGTGTGTATATAAAAAAATTTAAAAAATTGGCAAATGTTGTATAAAACCATTAAACGGAAGAGAAATTTGGTTTTTTTCCTAAGAATTTGCAAAATAAAAAATAACAAAAATTTGTTTTTTTTTTTGTTTTGAAAATATGCTCAAAATTTCCAGACTTCAGATAAGAGTTTTTTTATTTTTGGTTATCAACTTAAACTCAAGGAATGTTTATTGTGACTTGCACTGATAATTGAAAACCAGTAAAAGCTGATTGTAATCTTTATTATTTAGAAAGAAAAAAGTTGACAAAACAAAGGAATTGTACACAATTAAGTCACATGAATTGTTTAAAACAAACCCCCTATTATTTAAGCTTAAAAATCAATTAGTATTGTAGATTTGTAAATGTACTAAAATAATAATTTAAATAAAGGGTCCGCCAACTAACGTTTTTTTTTTCAACTAGTGCTTATTTCGTGAATGGTAACACTTAGCTCAAGTCTGATTTGACAGATAATTAGTTTTATCCTTCCGTTGAACGAATATGGTTGTGTATACGCTTGAACAACGCTGGGAAATATTGCGACATTATTTTGAAAATCATGGTAATGTTGCAGAATGTGTGCCGATACACCCAAAACAAGGCACTGTTTGGTGCGGATTTTAGTCCAGAGGCATAATTGGGCCATTTTTCTTCGAAAATGAGCAAGGAGTGGCCATTACAGTCAATGGCGATCGTTATCGGGCCATGTTGAACAAATTTTTGTTCACAAAAATTGAAGAGGAGGAAATACAGCTGCACACAATCGATAATGTGCTTAAAAATTGGACCGATCGTGTAGGCTACTGCATGGCCAGCCGATGCAGCCATTTGAATGAAATTATTTTCCATTATTAACCGGAAGGATTGTACTATCAAATAAAAAAAGAAATTTGAGAATTTGAGTAGTTTTTTTTATAGCATTTTCAAAAAAAAAGTTATTTGGCGGACCCTTTATATCGTGGGTCAAAAGTTGCCAACTCCTAAGAGACAGTTGAATTTTCAACTAGATTTAACGTCTTCTCTTTTATACTGAAATTAATTTATATCCATATCTCAAGTAGTAATTTTATGGCCAGTTTGGAGTCATCAACTTATGATCATCGTTATGTACCATGTAAATTGTTTGGCCTTGTATTTGGTTTGATAATATTCAAGTTTTAGGTTCATAAACCTGTAAAAACTTTTTTTAAATTACGAAATTGTCACCATAATACAGAAATATATGTTTGCGGTTGTATTTCATTTAAATTATCTTAATAGAACCATGAAAAGCTTTTTTTTTTATAGAAAACGTAAAGTTACTAGAATTGGCTGATGCAATAATTTTTTATTATTACAACGATTTTTCAGTAATAATTTAATATGGGTGGAAAAGATGTTAGTATTTCCGGCTTTTATTAAATAAAGTTTAAATATAATATTTTTAAGATCAATAAATAAATACTGGGATTTTTAGTGATTTAAATTTATAAATATTTAAATACTTGGATTTTTAAAAAAACTAAAATTTTTGTCAAAAAATTTAGTGTATTTTTCAGAATTTGTTTTATTTAAAAAATACTGGTTTACAAATACTGGTTTCTTAAGAATTTAAAGCTATTATTAAATAAAATTTTGGTTTTTGAAAAAACAAAATTTTGACAAAAATTATGAATGTATTTCTAAACAAAATTTTAGTTTTCAAAAAAATTATTTAAATAAAATGGATTTTTGTCTTAATCTAAATACCTATAAAAATTATAGTCACAAAAATGTTTTTTAACAATTTAAAAAAAGTTTAAAAATACTATCTTTTATGTCTAATTTTCAACACGTTAAAAAATACTGGTTATTAGTAGTAGTTTTTCTTTATTTACAATAAATTAAATTTATAAAATTAATTACATATATTCATATATATTTAATGTAAACAAGAAAGAGAAAAGGTAATAGATGTCGACAATATTTTATAAAAAATGTCTGTCGATTAACCAAATAATTAAAAATCATTATTATTACAAAGCATTTAATTAAATTCTTGTACCAAAAAGTTTCTGTATTCTAAAGATTTTTTTAAGTATAAAACTAGTTTTTTCCAATCTGTAGTATTTGAACCATTTAATATTTGTATCATTTCCATATGCTGCAAAAAGGGCTTCCCAAAAATCGCTAGTCTGAATTCCTTAAGAACAGGACAAATACATAAGAAGTGTTCAAAGGTCTCCATCGTACCCAAGTTACAGAGTTTGCATACTTTGTCATCATCAACTGCACCAAAAGTATTGTAATTTAATTTGATTAATCCACATCTGGCCTTAAAAATCCACGTTATATTTTCTGAGTTTAAACTATCAAGGATATAGCATTGACCTTTGGTATAATCGAGATATTTATATAATCTTGAAGAGACTGCTTGACTTTGTAAATATTGCTTATGATGATTTTCTTTAATATTGCTTAGCAATAGCTTATTTTGTGCAAACCAATGATGTTCGTCAGGCTGTGTAACAGACCACGGAGTATTAATGTTGTTGGCAATAGTTTTCAGTTCTTTAACCCAAAACAAATCCTTCCTTATTAGCATATGAGTGATTTGAAACGGTAGCCTATTAGGATGGTATTGAAACATAACCCGAGATATATACTGTAGGTGTAGTTCTAGGGAGTACAAATGATTCCTCACAGCCCCCGCTTCAAGCATTAGTGCGTTGTTAGGTGTAAATTCAGGCAATTTTAAAATTTTTTTCATAAAGTATCGTTGTAATAAATCAACCGCATCGAAATAACCAAAACCCCAAACTTGAGCGGCATATGTTTGGATCGACCTGCATACAGCTAAAAATAGGTTCCATTTTTGTCTTAGTTGAATTTGTTTATTGGCAATAAAGTGTTTCCATGTGGAGTTAATAGCACTTTTAGCTTGCGTGTTTCTTTTTTCTACGTGCTTAGTGAATTTCATTTTAGGTGTAAGGATTACTCCAAGGTAATTGTATTCATTAGTTATCTTTATATAATTTCCCTGAAACTGCCATTTTTCATTTCTACTTAATTTACCGCCTTTTCTAAAAACTAATATTTCTGATTTACTTAAGTTCACCTCAAGGTTCCATAATTGACAGTAATTTTCCAAGTTGGTTATCATTTTTTTCAAAGTATTTATATCATCTGATAAGATTACAATGTCATCTGCGTACATGAGGAGACGGATTTTAAGCTAATCAATTTGCAAACCACCACCAAGATACTCATTCAGATCATTAATATAGAGAGAAAATAAAAGAGGGGATAATAAGCATCCTTGTTTAACACCAGACGTTGTTTGGAAGTAATCTGATAGCTCTTCGCCATTCCACACAGCAGATCTAGTGTCAGTATAAATTGATTCAATCATTTTCACAAATTTGTAAGAGATGCCCATTGAATAGAGTTTGAATATTAAAGATTTTCTGGCAACCTTGTCAAACGCTGCCTTAAAGTCAACGAAAAATGCGTATACTTTTTTATTTTCGGATAACTTTATGTTAACAATACCAGCAAGGTTGTATATGTTATCGATTGTGGAATATTTTCTTCTAAATCCCGCCTGAAATTCTGTTAATATATTGTTTTCCTCAACCCAATTATATAAACGATTGTTTAAGATTCCCATCATAACTTTTGCGACACAATTCATGAAGGATATACCTCTATAGTTTTCTGGCATGTTCGCGTCTCCCTTTTTAAATATTGGGAATACCACGGTTTTGCAAAACACTTCATCAATGCTTGCATCACGATACATTGCATTATAAGACTTAACTAACTGTTTCTGAAATTCGTCTGAAGCGTTTATTATAAACTCATATGGGATTCCATCCTCACCAGGGGCTTTGTTTAGTTTGCTGTTTTTAAGGACTAATTTTAATTCATCTAATGTAATGTCAGAATCAAGTTTGTTATCTCTGATAAGCATTGGAGCATACTGAAACACCTGAGAACATTGAGGCGGATTTAACAAGGTTGTAAAATATTCTTTGAAATCCAATGCTGATATTCTTGATCCGATTTGATAATTTTGACCACGAACTTGTCTGGCAAAACTCCACCACTGTTTACTATCATTAATTTGATTTATTTTTTCTGCCAACTGCTGAAAATATGTTTGTTTACTTTGGTTGCATATATACTTATAATCATGTTGCTTTTGTAAATAATTTTCTTTATCACTAATACTTTTCGTAGCTCTGTATTTATTCAAATATTCCATAGCCAGTATTCTAGCATCGTTGCATTTATGATTGTACCATTTGTTTTTGGGCTCAAATTTTCTGGTTTTTGGTATTGCAGCCGACGTTTTGATTATATTTGACAACGCTTTTATGCTAATTTCATTCATATTTTGATTACGTAAGTTTGCATTAAGGTTTGCTTGATATCTTAGCTTGTCTTTATTATGCCAGTATAGTTTTGGCAATAAATTTATGATTTTGGTGGAGCTACTTAAATTGTTTATGCTTAATGTGAGTTTTATTGGTTGGTGATCAGACCATACGCTATCATCCACTTGAAAATGTTTAATATATTGCAAGTTTTCAAGATGTACCGCGCAAATATCATTTACTGATTCACCAAGAGTGCTTATATATGTAAGAGAGCCTTCCTCGTCTCCATCCGTTTGACCATTAAGAACTAGAAGATTTTCATCCGAACAAAATGTCATAAACTGACGCCCTTTGTTATTTTCGATCACATCCTTTGATTTTCTTTCTTCTTTTCCTGACTTAAACACTTCCTTATACAAATCATCAATATCTTGTTGTATATTTCCGATTCTTATATTAAGATCGCCAATAATCACAGGGTTTATAATATGACTCTCCTCAAAAAAATTTTTTGCAATGTTGAACTCTTCCAACCAATTACTTCCTCTAAGATACAATGGCACAAAAGTAATTTTTGTGTTATTTATACATAGTATAGCTTGCTTGACAAGTGCACCATCAATCACTTCCAGTTTAATATTCCGACTTTTTAAATTATTTTTAAAGCCATATAAACAACCACCAATTGCTCTACCAAAACGACTAATCCTTGTTGCTGGCACCGCGTATATTGTAAAATCTGGGAAATATTTTTTTTATATATTCGGTTTTTCATCTACTAGATGGGTTTCTATTAAAAAGAAAATATCGGCTTGCCGAATGTAATTAAAAAATGAAGGAATATGTAGTTTGTTTTCAATTCCATTTATATTGTATGATAATATTTTAATATTTTGGTTTTCGGAATCAGTAATAACATTTTTATTAGTATTTTGTTTACGACAGACTTTTTTTAGTTTTTTGAATTTATTAAAGATTCATAACTTAAATTGGTTATTAAAGAAATTATTTTTTTAAATCATTAAACACCAGTTTGAGTAAAGAAAAAAAAATTGTCTTCAGTAATTTATAAAAATAAACTTAATATCTAAATTAAAAAAAAAAAAAAAAGAACTGTTAAAATTATAAATACTGATTTTAATTTGTGCCATATTTTTAGTGATTTACTATGATTCTAATTATAAAAACTGATTTTAATGTTTTCAGATGCTTTTGGAAATAATACTGGTTTTTTTATTTAGATTCAAATTTAAACATTTATAAAATTCAGTATTTATTTCATAAAAAAAGCACTACAAACACTTATTTAATAGAAATACTGGTTTACAAATTTTAATTTTAAAAATACTTTTTTTTGTCATCTAAATACACTAAAAGTTCTAGCTGATACAATTTTTTTAAAAACAATACTTATGGAATTTTCAGACACTTAAAGCATACTGGGAATCAATATTAGTTTATATATCTTTTTGTTTTATTTTTTCAAAAGACATAAAATTTTTAAATTAATTTTTTTCAACTCTTAAGGCAATGTGACAATTAAAGTAATACATAAATCCATTTTTCAGAACTTTAAAAGATGTGACAATTCAAGAATACCTACATTTCAAGCAGGTGACAATAATAGAACGTTTAGTGTGCCTAGAAAAATTATAGCTACACTAACGTATTTTGTTTCATAATTTCATTGAAATGGAATAAAAATTCAATCAAACTAAAAAATACTATTTTTAAACATTCATGTTTAGCATTTAAAACTTTAGCATTTTAAAACTTCTTTTAAGTTTTTAAACACATTAAATATCAGTTTGAATCAAGAAATAAATAGAAAATAAGGGGTTTAAAACTAATTTCAATATGTACTTTATAAAAAAAAAATATATCAAAAAATTTGTTTTTTATTTATAAATACTTGCATGAGTAATTTATAACGATGTTTACACAATTTTTTTTTTTTTCAAAATAATACTGTTTTTTTTTTTATTAGAACAAAATCTGTTTTTGACTTAAAATTTGATTTAAATTAAAAAAAATAAATACAGGGTTTAAAATTACTTTCAGTACTTCATAAAAAAATATATATAAAAAAAATTTGTTTTTTATATATAAATACTGGTATGAATAATTTAAAACTGTGTTTTCAGTTGCTTTTTCAAAATAATACTGTTTTTTTTTATTAGATCAAAATCTGGTTTTGACTTAAAATTAGATTTAAATTATATCAATAATAAAAGTCAATATTAATTTCAATAAAAAATATTAAAAAAACCACTATATGCACTTTTTCCAAAAATACTGGTTTAAAAATTTTATTTTAAAAAATACAGTTTTTTTAATCTAAAAACCCAGTAAAATTATAGTTTTTTGTTTCATAACTTCGTTGAAATTTAATAAAAATTTAAAACGGTAAAAAAATACATTTTTTAAACTTTAATTTTCAGCATTTTTAATTTTAAGTGATTTATAAGGATTAAAATAAAAACAAGTTTATGCTTTTCGAAAAAAAATTAATTTAGTTATCAATATCTAGATTCAATATTAGATAAATAGTAAACAAAACACTATAATAAGTTCCCATAATGTTTTTTGTTTTCTAATTTTATTAAAATATGGTTTTAAACTTAATTTTTAACATTAAAAGAATACTGGTTTTTAAAAGTTATTTTCATGTCTTTTTTTTGAGTTAAGTATTAAGAGTTCAAATTGTGTTTGAAAAAATAGAGGAATTTGTAATAAGGGGCCCATACACGACACCAGCATGCATGTGCAATCAAGTGATTGTGCATGCCGATTGACCGTGTGTGGGGTTGTGGTGCGATTGCACATGCCGATTGAGCAAAATCAAAAAGTTTGATATTTTTATGATTGTACCAGCATGCATGTATCGTGTGTGCTGAAACTAGCTCAGTTTTTAAAAGTTTTCAAGCCGTAAACAAGATCATGAATGCAAAAGAAAAATTATTTTGTCAATGCCGTGTTTATGGAAAATTAAAAGTTCAGAATATTGCAATCGTGATTTAAAAAGTCAATGTTATAATAAAATGGTTGAGAAATTAAAAGAATTTGATCCAGATGCCAACAGAGACAAAGTAGTATCCATGACGACCTTTTCTACACACTTTTTGTAAAGAAATGAAAACTGTACCAGCATGATGGTGTGTTGTATGATCAAAAGCTCAATCACACAATCACTTGATTGTGCATTCATGCTGGTGTCGTGTATTGGCCCCTATAGGAATATGATTAAAAAACTTTATAGTTTGAAACAAAAATATATGATATTAATGAAACAATGTCATAGAATGTTTGTCGTAGATTCAATGGAGCATTTCATTATACATATATAAGAAATTTCATTAATATAATGACATTTTTCATAAAATTTCATAGTTTTATAAAAAAAAAATGCATTAGATATCATAAATTATCTCTTCATAAGTTTAATGAAAATTTTCTTTAGAGCTATGCAATTATTTCAGAATTTTTTTTTTTATTTTTCATTAAATTTCATAATTTCATTAATTTGTATACATTATAAAGTGCTTTATTATTTTAATGTAGCCTTGTAAGGAGTGAGATCGAATAAATTCTAACACAGATTATCACTTATAACATTTTTTATGTTTAAAAATGAACTTTTTTTGAATCGGGTTATCTTTTGAAAAGTCGCCAAATGATGTGTATAAGTTATTAGCGAAATCGGATCATTGCTTTGTTTACAAATGGAAGCTGAACAAAAAGTGAGTAAAGGAGATTGTTTTGCCAGTTTTAGTGCCCTAATTGATAGGAGCAGACCATTTCCAAAAAAAAGTGACAGTATTGGGAACTTGCTTTGTAGCCTTCATCAATAATTTAAAAAGAATCTAAATATAAATTATTTTCTCTGAGTTCTGAACAATTAAGGTTTTTTTGTAAAAATGCTACTTTTTTTGTTTTCACTTATTGTTTAAAGTCCATTTGTAGACAGCGAAATCGGATCATTACGATTTCGCTAATAATTTATACACATTATCTGGCGACTTTTTAAAAGATAACTTGATTCAAAAAAAATTTCACTTTTAAACAAAAATAGTTATAAGTGATAATCTGTGTTAGGATTTATTCGATCTAACTCTTTATTAATTTTGGACTTCTATTAAATTGTTTAAAAAATCATATAAAGCGGTTGGCTTAGTTCCAATGAATTTTTCAAGACATTCATGAAGAGTTTCATTAATTCAAGGAACTTCTTAATATAAAAAAAAAAACTTTATGAAACTGTTTCATTGTCGGAATGATTCATTAGTTTTATAAAGGTTTTCATTAATTATACAAACAATTCATAAACATTGTCTTTAATGAAACCTGTTTCATAGATTCTATGAAAAGTTTCAATGGAAGAGTTCCAGTGACAATTTTCTTTAATTTCTTTTCAATTTTATAAAAAATCAAATTTAAATAATTTTAATTTTAATAAACAATTCATGACGTATTTATATAAGTAAGCATATTTTTTTTGAAAAAAAAAACTTATTTGCAAAAATATATTTTTACATATATTTTTTTTTTTTGTTGTTAATTAAAACACAATAATACAAAAAGTTATCAAATCACGAGAAAATGTTTATTTGCTAAATCGAAAAACACATTTATTAACACTATAAGCAACCATACATTCCACAAGTTCAAAGTACTGAAAAACGACATTGAATGAGTGTTAAAATCAAAAAAGAATATACTAAATGAAACTCAAAGTAAATAAATCACTTAATATTCATATAGAAATTATTATAAAATTTCAACAAGCGGAAAATAAATTACTTAGAAGGAAAATTTCCATAAAGTGAAAAAAGATTTTCAAAAAAAATGCGCATTGGTAAAAAAAAAAAATTGGAAAAAATAATAGGAAAAAATAATAGGGACGATTGCTTGAATTTCAATAGTTTGATAAAAACTTTCTTATAAAATGGAATTTTTATTTTCAAAAACCGCTATGTTGTCTACAAAATAGTGGAAAAAATAAATTTTTAAAACAGAATTTGCGTATGATTTAGCAAAAAATGTTTGTCAAAAAGTGTATAAAATAGAAAAAACTAAAAGAAAAACATAGATTTCATAAATTGTTGTTACATTTTCCTACATAATTTGTTAAATTTTTTTTTGGCGGAATATGATTATATGGTTTAATGAATAATTTCATTAACTGAATGTAAATAATTTAATTTTTTTATAAATTTTTTTAACAATTTCTTTATAATTTCATACAAAGTTTTTGGGATGTAGATTATCTTTAAACGTAGATTAATGAAGTTTGTAATTGGAATACGGCTTCTTAAATGTGATTTAGGCTAAAATTCTAAAGAACATGCAGTGGTTCCGAAAATTTTTTGTTAATAAACTTTAAAATGGCTGACAAAATTCGTTGTCGGTTTAACTAAACCGAGTTTAACAACATCCCAAAAACTAGGCCTAAATTAATGAAAATTTGTCAAATTTTTAGAATAAAAATTTAAACTTTTAATATGCAAAAAAAAATTTTTTTTGAGGTGTAGTTTTTTGATTTCTTCTTGTATAGTACATTTTGGATTAAAAAACAATAATCGCTGAAGTTAATATTACAAATGAAACAGAATTAACCAAAACTTTGAAATAAATTTATTTGAGGCGGTCTCATATCATTTAGTGTATAAAGTGTTGATATGAAATTACTACAAAGTTCTTAAAAAATATTCTTAAGTCGACATAAGCGCTTTTGTAGTTTTAAGTTGTAGAGGGTGAAACAGATTCTATAAAGGTAATCGTTAGATCAATAGTCAATTAAATTTAAAATTTCTGAGCAGAGAAAACATAAAAATTTAAAAGCGTTTTCACTGCAAAATCTTGATTATACAAATTAAAAGAAAATTACAAAAAATTTGTACCATCAGTTCAAATAATGCTATTTATCTGTGGTTTCGAAGGCAAAACTAATAACTAATAGCAAACAATCCAAGAAATATGGCCTTAAGTGTTCTATAAATACTACGAATTGAAACCGAAAACTTTTAAAAAACACAAATTTTTTTGCTCATATGTACTTCGTCTGGTGTTGGTCCAACAATCATGATAAAATTAAAAATATATGCTGGTAATTTTGTTGAAATCTCCACAAATAAAATGCTATCACTCAAAGTCATATAAACTCCAATAAAGTTGGAATTCATGGTTGACAAATGAAATTATTCAGTTTGTAGCGCTTAAAGAGGTGCAGACTTAAGAAGAAATAGCAATCACCCTGGCATAAAAAAGTACAATCGGCACAGCGTCACCGTTGGCAAAACGTTGGTAATTAGAAAACTTTGGCGCTTTTAAAATAGCGTAAATTAAATTAATTTTAAGAAATGTGTGTAATAAAAAGACATTTAAAAAGCAGCAATACAGTTCGGTCTTAATTTTATACATCATATTTAAATGTGTGAAATATTATAAAATATTTAAAAAAAAAATACTTCGAATTGGTTGTAATATTGGTAAAAACAATATTGGCAAAAAAAAATGTTGAGGGTGATACTGGCAGAACAAAATAGTGTTTTTCTAGTAAAACATTAGTTGTACCTTTGGTAAGTGGAACTTACATAAATAGCAATGGTTTGCCAATACTATTTTTTTGGTACGGTTGGCAAGTTCTACCAGGTTATGAGTTATGAAATAATTTGTTTAATGTTCGGTATAAAAATCAATGAGACATTATTGGTATATTAAAATACATTTTAGATAAACGGAACTTCAAAATTTTAACCTAATTTTGAGTTGTTAAAAATAAATCCTGGAATATGTTTTATCTCAGAAATGTGTCTTAATATTCTTTAATCTAAGCAAAGAAGAACCATTAAAATCAATTAGTTGTGGATCAAAAACTTGCTTAATAAAAGATTTCATAAGATATAGCCGTTAAAGTTCACAATATCATAAAATGTTTTAATCGACCCTATTGTTTTTTCCAAGCAAACGCCGATCAATTTTGACTTTTTTGCAATTCTAGTAAATTCAATGAAAATAATCGCGGAAAATTATTTGTTTATTGGAAGACTACTATTTTTTACACGATATAACAGTTTGTGAAAACAAAAAATCCATTTTATTTAGAAAGGTTGATATTAAGAAGAATAAACGTTTTTCTCTAAAAAAAATTATAAATACTATTAATTTTCAAATCAGACAGACTATAGTTTATTTTATGCCTTTTTATTAGTGCCCGACCAAGTATTTTGGCCGAATTTGGCCGAACTACCGAACTTTTTATGATTATTTAATAAAAAACACAAATAAATAACAATTGTGGTTATATTTACTTTTCAGAATTTACAAAAAAACTACAAAAAAAATACATATGATAGAATACCAAAAAAAGCTAAGATGTTTAAATATGAATGGATGTGTGTGTATGAAAAAATTCAAAAAGCAGACTTTAAAAAAAATTTCAAAAATATACCTAAAGCCTTAAAATCAAATTTAATGCGATATAATTTAAATAAACGTATACTTTTTTTTTAGCAATAAACGTATACTTTTATAGTTTGCAATCAATTGCGAGTGGTAAGTAATCATAAAAAGAGCATAAAAGGTTCATCAATTTGGGATAGACATGATGCAGAAAACAGACTTAGAAGTACCAGAACCAAATGAAAATTTTATTGAAAATGAAATTAAAATGTTTATTACGGAGCCTTTAAGTCCCAGAAATATAAATATATTTGAGTATTGGAATTCAAGCAAACTAGTGTAGCTAGCGAACAGCTTTTTAGCGCTGGCGGACAGCTGTATTCTGATAGACGAAGCAATTTACATGGTGTGAATGCAGAAAAACTGCTTTTCTGTCATTACAATATCAAACTTTTAAATATTAAAGTTTTTCTTTGACTATAAAATATAGTGCAAATATTTTATTCTTTTTTTTTCACTTAAAATAGTACAACTATTTTCCAAATATTGTTTTTTTTTTTTAAATATTTCCTATGAATTTTTATTTTTGTTTATGTTGATTAACTTTTTGGTTTAAATTTATTGATCTAAAAAAAAACAATTTATATAAAAGTTCGGCTACGACTTCGGCCGAAAAAAATGAGTTCGGTCGGACACTACTTTTTATGGAGAGGCGTCATCAGTGATTTTCCATTTCAAATGTATTATTATTTGTTTCTTATCTTGTTAGTTTGTCTATATATGATAAATTTTTCAACAAATAATCAAACCTGCGTTTCTTATTATAAAGGGTGGTTAAATTGTAAGGGCCGATGTTGAATGTGAACCACACCTAAACGCCAAGTTTTTTTCCGAATTTTATTTGACATTTCTCTATTTCAGACTTACTCAATTTGAACCATGGAGAGATACACAATCCAACAACGTGTTAAAGTTATCCAGACTTATTATGAAAATGGGCGTTCAAATCAAAATGCATATCGTGCACTTCGTGATTTTTTTGGTCAATTTGATCGTCCAAATGTGCGTACAATCGCAAAAATCGTGGAAAAATTCGAGCAAACCGGGTCTGTAGAAGATGTGAGAACACCAGTGCATGCTCGTACAGCTCGTACTGCAGAAAATATTGCTGCTGTTCGCGATAGTGTGGCTGAAGAGCCGTCCACCTCAACTCGTCGTCGTGCCCAACAATTGCACCTCTCACGCTCGTCGTTGATGAACATTATGCATAAAGACACGCTTACAAGGTGCAATTGGCTCAAGAACTAAAGCCTCTTGACCATTACAAACGTCGTGAATGGGCAGAATGGTGGCAAGAAATGGCAACAGTGGATGATCAATTTTCGAAGAAAATCATCTTCAGTGATGAGGCACATTTTCACCTCAGTGGATTCGTCAATAAACAGAATTGCCGCATTTGGGCGAATGAGAATCCAAGAGTGATTGTCAAAAAACCAATGCACCCACAAAGAGTGACTGTTTGGTGAGGTTTATGGGCTGGCGGCATCATCGGGCCGTATTTTTTCCAAAATGAGGCCGGTCAGGCAGTTACTGTAAATGGTGTTCGCTATCGTGAGATGATAACGAACTTTTTATGGCCCGAATTGGAAGATATGGATATGGACGATATGTGGTTTCAGCAGGACGGTGCCACTTGCCACACAGCTAACGAAACAATGGCTCTTTTGCGCAACAAATTCAATGGCCGTGTTATCTCACGTAATGGCGATGTCAATTGGCCGCCAAGATCATGTGATTTGACACCGTTGGACTTTTTTCTTTGGGGTTATTTGAAAGAAAAGGTGTACGTCGATAAGCCAGCAACAATTCAAGAGCTAAAGGATGAGATGATTCGGCACATTAACGGCATAGAACCTCCATTATGCCTCAGCGTCATCGAAAATTTGGACCATCGGATGGAGGTGTGCCGCCGTGGTCGCGGCGCCCATTTGGCCGATATTATGTTCCATACATAATTGAGTAATACCAATATATCATAATAAAATAAAATTACAATAATTTCCTAAATAGTTTGTGTTTTATTCAAAATCAACATCGGCCCTTGAAATTTAACCACCCTTTATAACAAACGTAACAATACCAAGTCGTGACCGTTTATCCGGCCAAAAATGGAATACAACTCTCATATATGGGCAGGGGCTCCATTGTCTATTCTGAAGCTTCTGGACCGTGTTCAGGGGAGGGCGGTGAAGCTTATCAATGACAGTAGTGTATCCAACTCTATTGATTCATTGGAGCATCGTCGGAATGTGGGTTGTGTGACACTTTTCTATCGATATTACCATGGGAGATGCTCATCTGAGATAAGTGAACTTATTCCACGAGCCCGAGTTTTTATTCGTAATACTCGCTTATCTAGTAGAGCACATCCGTTTGTAGTTGATTGTCCTGTGTTTCGCACAACGCATTACAGAGAAAATTCGTTTTTTAGTCGAACGATTCGTATGTGGAACAAACTTCCCGCAGAAGTCTTCCCTGTTACTTACAATTTAGAAAAATTTAAATCAAATATCCACAAACACTACTCCCTCTTTCCTCCTTCCCATACCTTATTTTCCTGATCAATACAATGCACTGCATGAGTAGGGGGCATCCCCTGAGTATTGGTTAAATTAAAAAAAAAAAAAAAAAAAAAACAACGTTACCAGATTGACGTTCAGTATAGCCAACTTTGCGTTTATGTTGAGACATCGCCACAAGGAAAATTTTGTAATGTATTTTAGTACAGTGTTAATTTAACGTTATATAGACAGACGCAATTAATTTTTAATTTATATGCATTTGCATTTTCTATAAAAAAGATTTTATCAAATTATTGAAATACAAGCAATCGTCCATATTATTTAGTCCAACACTGTAGATAAAGATTTGAGAGTAAAACAAAAAAAGTTTTAACAAATTTTATGAATGAATCTACATTTTAAAGAGAGTTCAAAAAAAACAGTTAAACTTAAAGCTTTTAAAAACCAGTTGTAGAAAAAAAAAAAATTAAAAAAACCAAATAAATATCACTTGGTAACCAACCAACAAATAATTGAGGTCGTTTTTGATAATGGCCTCAATTAAATTTTATGTAATACCACAACCAACAAGTTCCAGTTTTTATTTTTGTAATAAAACTGTTCAAACTAAATATTGACATTTAGTTACAGGCATAAGGTTAAAAAATTATATTTTTTTGTTTGTTTTCTAAATCAACAAATAAACAATCTTTATTAAATGACGTTGGTATTTTTAATGTCTAAAGTCATATGAGAAGATAAGTTTTAATAAATTCCAATTCCAATTTATTCATTGACGTCATGTTGTTTTATTTTTTCACTTTGCTAATAAAGTGAAATTTATGTCTACGTTCAGGAGTAAACAAATATAAAACTCATGTGTGTCAAGATTTGGTTGGACAAGCCCCCTTTTTTATAAGAGGAAAATGTGGTATGTACTTAAATGGTTGGATAAACAATAAAAGTGAGGGGATTTTTGTATCATAAAATTATGAATCATTTGACAATTTAAATAAAGAGAATTAAAAGTTTATTTTTTAATAATTTTAAAATATATATAACCCACCTCAATAATATTTAATTAAGCAAACAAATTGCAAACCATTTTTGGTCAAAATATTTTTTTTTTTTTATTACACCGATCATATATCCATTTAAGTGAATGTCATAAAAAACCTGTCACGTAATGAATCACTTCATCAGACTTGTATTTCCAAATGCAGGCAGTTAGCAACAGCTTAATTTTAAAAGTTAAATACAAGCAATACCTTCAACATAAAACTCAAATTCCTTTGAAATTCTTTGTTGTGAATATAAATTTTTAAACGCATTAAAGTATGTCGAACATAAAATAATATAAATAATAAAATTACCAACTCTAAAGCACATACTTTTACAGTAAAACCTATACAAAACGGACTTAATATCAAATTTACATTATAAAAATGTTCAGTAGATTTCAATTTTAAATCCAATACGAAATCAGAATCGTTTGCATTAGAAAATTTCACAGCTGATTGGATTTCGATGGTACAACAATATTTTTTATTGTAAACAAACTAAGTCCCGGTTCACACACGGCAATTTTACTTGCGCAATTTTTAAGTTTATAGAAGAGGGAGGAAAAGTTTTGTTTTGTCATCTGCAATTTTCAACACTGCAGGTTAATACACGAAAATTGCCGAAACAAACGTTTCCTGTGTGAACACAAAAGCAAATTCAAAGGAGAATTGAAGAAAAAGTTCAAAGGAGAATTGAAGAAAAATTTCGCAAGTAAAATTGCCGTGTGTGAACCGAGAATAACCCTAAAAAAAAGTACAGTAATCCCCCGATTTACGTCACTTCGGTTTACGTTGTTTCGATTTGCGTCGTAAAATTGTTTGTTCTTTCCATCTTCGGTTTACGTCGCCTTTTGCAATCTGTATCTACAAGTGAAAACAGGGGTATCCCAGTTTGTAATTTAAACGTTTATGTGTGTACATATATTTTTATTTTTTTATATGTGTGTCACTTTTTCAATCTGTACATAGATGTATTAGTATTGTTTTAATTGGCGGACGCAACGGTGTGATATATGAGCTCGAAAAATAAAACTGATAAAGTTTCTAGATCTCATATAAAAACGAAACGAAATGTTATTTCATTAAAAACTAAATTAGAAATTATTCGCCGTTATAACAACGGGGAAAATGCTTTTATTATTGCCAGTACGATGGATCTTCCATCGACCACATTGAGAACAATAATAAAAAATTCAGCTGAAATCCGTGAAAGTGCCATAGCGACTGGAGCTGGTTCTATTGAAACCACCACTAAAAAAAGGCCATTAGTAGTGGAAAAAATGGAAAATGCACTAATACTGTGGATAAAGGACTTAAGTGAAAAAAATATTCCAGTAACTATGTTAGTTATTCAAAGAAAAGCGATAAGTTTGGTTAACGATCTAAAATCTGACTCGTTTGTAGTTTAATAAAAAAGTTTTTAGTTAAGTTAAAAATTAAGGAACATGTATTTATTTTTCAAATAAGTATTTTTCAACTTTTTTATACATTTGTTCAAAATAATTTACTATCATTTACCGATTTTTTTAGTTTCATTTGTTATTTTCATTTATTTAAAGCTTCATAAAAATTTAACCACAAAAACGGAATATTGTAGTTTATTTGTTTCCGTTACAATTATAAATTATTTTTTTTTTCAAAAAATATACAAAAAATTCGTGTTTGTTTTTTATTAAAATGGTTTGATTATATACAAAATTACTTCAATTCAAATTACAAGAAATTAAAAAAGTATACATTTTTTACAAAATAAAAACAAAAAACTGAAATAATTTCAAATAACTGTATATAACTTTTATTTTGTACTGATCTGTAGTTAGAATTTGCTTTTAACTTACAATTCTTTTTTTCTTACGGATTTGTTTGTTATTTAAACGATATATAAAAATAAATAAAAAGAAACATTTAATTTAAATGAAAAGTAAGAAGATTATCTTATTATCTTAACTTATTTATTGAATATGGATGTCCTGTAAACTACTAATGGTGCTTCAATTGCAGCATTTTGTAATGATTCGTGACAAATATTCACTGCGACTTAAATTAAATAATTTTTTTTTTAATATTTGTGTAGGCATAAAATACAATAAAGTGCTTCTGGTTTTAACGGACGCAGCCGCATATATGCTTAGTGGAATCAATTCTCTTAAAGGAATGTATCTCAAGATGCTACACTTGACATGTGATTTATCATTTATGTTAAATTACATATTCAGTCAATTTAAACTACAAACTATTGTCAGTGTACATTATGAAATATACAATATTATTTTTAAAAGTGTATTATTTATAGGGATGATCAGTTTAATGCAAAATATTCAATGTTTTGTAAGCCGGCGATTCAATGAGTTTTCAGTTTTTTTTTTTTTTTTTTTGTCGAAAACAAACAAGAATTGTCGTATTCAACTTGTAATACTTCTTTCAATGAAAAAAGCCATTTAATTTGTTATTTTTTAGTTTTTAAAATGTATCCAAATGTTTTTTATACCCTCCATCATATGTGATGAGCAGGGCAACCAGAAATATGCTGTAAAAAATCTTTTTGCCCATAAAAAAAAAATGCCCTAAAAACGGAAAATATGCTCTTAAAACACATTTTTCATTAAACAAATCGAATTTTAAGACTTATTTTTCAGTACAGTTGGAAAACCTTTTGTGAGTTTTATTTCAATTACTAACAAAAAAAGGAGATAAAAGATTATATTTACCAAACTTGATGCAGCCGTAAAGCAGGAAATTTAATTTTTATAAAAATGTCTTAATTTTCGTAACCGGTTTGCAAACCCCGGAAAAAAATTTTGGAAAATTTTTGTTTATTGAATAATAAAATTGTTCAATAAAGAAAAAAAATAAAAAAAAAAACGTGAAATATGCTCTAAAAATATGCTTTTGTACTAAAAAGTACAAAAATATACTATATAATATGCTATTAAGAGCAAAATATGCAAAAATATGCTCTAACAAATCGATGTCACAATTCGTAAATTGTTCTGAAAATAATAAATATCTCATACATTTTTCAATACGACACACAGGACAAAACATTTTTATACCCCATAATACATGCCAAAAATACGAAATTAATGTTAAAATAACAAAAACTTTCGTAAAATTAACAAATTTTCTTTTATTTTACGATAGTTTTTGTTATTTTGACATTAATTTCGTATTTTTAGCATGGATTATGGGTGTAAAATTTTTTAGAAAACAGTGAAAAGGTGAAGTTTTAAGTTTGCATTGATTTTTAATCTTTTTGAAATTTTAAATATGGCGAATTATTTTAAAAATAAGTTTAAAAGTATGTTTAAATTCACGAGATTTTACTGTAAAATTTAAAATATGTACTGTTGCCAAGCACAGTTTGACGAAGTTTTTTTTTTGTATGGGTGGTTTAACCACACATATGCACAATATAATAAAATTGAAGGCGTTTTATGAGACAAAATGCGTCTAGAAAAAAATGAGTTGAAATAAAAAAAAAATGAGTTGAAATAAAAAAAAGAGCAATGAAGATCGAAATATATATAGAAATTATTGTCACTGATCTTTAAGAATATTTATTAAGAGTTTTATAAAAAACAAAAAGGAAATGTCTAGAAAACAAGAGAATTTTTCTTTAGAGTCAATAGAGGGCAAATACAATTGATAAGATAATACAAGCAGTGGGTTTCCATACTACTCAGGGTCGCTCAATCTGCTCTCTTCTTATTTGTTCGTAAACTAGCACCGAGCAAATGAAAACATGTTGCAGAAATTTTAAAGTTTAAACTCATTTTTATCAATTGTTTAAATAATAATTTAATAAAATTTTTAATTATTTCAAATACTAATGATAAAATCAGATAAATTTAAAATATATTAATTTTTCAACGAAAATGGAAATTATTCAAGTTCGAGGCCATACTCTATATTTCTTTATTAGGATATTGTCCGCTTTCAAAACGTGTTCTGATGATGGGAACCTAGAAAATTCCCGAAATAGATCTATCAACACATTCCTGAAAGGGTCAAATAATAAATTTAAAAACAAAAAACTCTATAAATTATTTGTTAGGACAATATCGTAATAAAGAAATATAGAATATGGCCTCGAACTTGAATAATCTTCATTTTCATTGCACAATTAAAGGTCGAAAAAAACATAATTTATATTTTTAATAAAAATGATATCAAACTTATATTAATTTTTAATAGAAAATAACAAAATATAAGCAAAATAAAAGTGAGTGTTTTTAAGCAACAATGTTTTATCAACATGTTGCAATCATTTTTTAGTGTACAAAAACATTTTTTCATTTGCTTGCCCGAGTTCGGTATTTTGTTGCTGAGAGGCGTGGGAAGTGTAGTCTCTCTATTTGTATAAACTCTTTAAAACAAGTTTGCGCAAAAAAAAAACTTTATAACTAATTTGAAAATATTTACTCATTTTTTGACACAGTGTTCCTCTTTGCGACCCCGAACTTTTAAACGGCTATATTTTGTTACGGGATAAAAATCCTAAAATAATTTAACATCTTGAGTGAATAAAAAAATTAATTTTTTTAACCTTTTTTGGTGGAATTTTTTTCGAAAATTATTTAAAAATATAAAAAGGGAAATCTTTTTTATTTTTGATTGTTATTTTGATGAAAAATATGAAAATGTATTTTTCTACTAGAAATTAGTTCATGTATTTTTTTTTTTTTTTTTGAAAATCTGATCGATCGGACGATGTACTTTTCAAGTATACATAGTCTAAAATATCCGAAAATTTATTACGTTGTTTCTTAAAACATTAAGAATTAATGGTTTTTTATTAAAATACTACTAAAATTATAAAAAGTATATCGTCAGGTTATGACATATCGCTCATTTACTTCAATAACGTCATAACTCGAAAATTTTTATTTTGTAGAAAACGAGTTTAAAGTTAAAGTTCTGCCTATAATGAAGGCTCTAGCTTTTCTAAAACTTCTGGTCTGATGAGATCTTTAGCCAGATCGAAATACTAGTATCAACCTAGCTAATATGTTTGATTTGCTTTATTTTTGTAAATATACGGAGGTTGAAAGCTCGTTATAAATTGAAAATTAAAGTTTTCAATTTACTCCCACCTTGAAGAAAAAAATAACGACATATACAAGATATCAATACCAATTTTTTACACAATATGATACGTGATATAACGAATAATTCTGCGTCGTTAACTCAAAAATTATGTTTTGTGAGTTGTGACGTTCTTGAAGTAAATGAGCGATATGACAATTTTAAAAAATTTAAAAATAGGTTAACTCAAAAATACGAATTTTTCATATATTTTTAAATAAAGACTTATCATAAAATTATACAAAATTTTAATTTTTAAAATTTCAACTTAAGTTGCTTACACAGAAAAAACAGTAGGCACCAACAATGGAATTTTTAAATTCAAACACAGTCATTTTTAAATAAAATTTGTTTCTTTCAAATGTTTTATTTGAAATACATGTAAATTGTAGTTTTTTATATAAAAATTCTTTAAAAACAAAAATTCAAAATTATAAAAAAAAAAATTTAAAAAAAAACCGAGTTTGTATTTACAAAACATTATTGTTCAATTTAAAACTTTTTTTTTTGAATTCACAACAAAAATGATCTATGAGTAGGGTTGCCATATTTGAAAAGTGAAAAAAAGTACATTGATGAAAAAAAAAAAGTACTTTTCAAAAAAAAAACAGTACATTTTTGTATTTATTGTTAACATAACTTTTACTTCAATACATCACATATTTACTTAAAATAAGTCAATACACCGAACCAAATAGCGTAGGTAAAATCAACAAAAAAAATTTTTGTAGATCTTTAACGAAATTTTGTCAATTTTTGTTTTAAGATTTAACAAATTTTATTCAAATCTACAAAATTTCGTCAAGTTTACATCCTCTAAAGATCAAAAATTGACTAAATTTCATCAAATTGACTAAATTTCGTCAAATTTGCTAAAATTATTAGTTTGGACGCCATTACTTTTTGCATTGGGCAGTGTCATGAAAAAAATTGTGTTTACAAACATCCATTGCTTGAAAAGTAAACAAACAAAGAAACGAAGTGGAATTAATACAGGGAGATTCAAAAAATTTATATAAAAAACTATTGTACACAGAAAAAAAAACATTTTTAAAAAAATATATATTCTTTGTACACGCAAAAAAACTTGTTTATATAAAAATATGTAAAATATACAATAAAAAAAAACAGTACAAAAACAGTGCAAATCCAAAAAGAAACATTACTTTTGCATACTGTTTTAGGTGTTGTAAATAAAAAAGTACATTTTTCTAAAAACAGTACATGTACTGTTTAAAACAGTACGAATGGCAACCCTATCTATGAGACATGTTTGATATTACAAACAGAGTTTTGTATTTCTATATATATTTCCACCAGAGGACGCTTTAAGACAATAAAAATTACAATACCTTCTCAAAAATGTCCAACGGATCTATGACGTGCCATTAACGAGTTAAACATATTCTACGAAAATAAAAGTGAATCATTTCCGTTGTAATACTTCTTTAAAATGGGGTTTTTTTTGAAAATTTTGTAAAAGTAGAAATACCAATTAAAGCTGGTTTTGAACAAGAAATAAAGATGACGAAGAGCCTTGAAATACTATACTTTTATTGCTATTGTTTACAAATATTTTAAAA
>CM037853.1:14747808-14786808 GCA_021234595.1 Delia radicum | reverse complement strand
TTTTGTAATTTGATCCACAACGTTTCCACTTTCGACCAAAAACAGACCCACTAGAAAATTTACGGAATAATTTTTTTCAGATTTTCATTAAATTTGGATATGTGATAACGGGTACCTAAATTAACGAACAAGCTCAATTCTTTATCGTACCAATCTTACTTTTAAGGGTTAAAAATGTTTCGTCCAAAATGGCCTCAGGAAAAAACAAATAAACATATACCCTTTTATATTTTTTAGTTAATCGTTATATAGATTTTTAAAATACCTTTATTTTAATACCCAATTATTTGAAATAAATGTGAAAAAAAAACGAAAAAAGAAAACTAGTCACTTTTGACCCCACCTTTCTAATCCTTAAAAGTAAGATTGGTACGATAAAGTACTTTATTTGTTCGTTAGTTTAGTACAATTTATTACATATCCTAATTTAATCAAAATCTGAAAGAAGACATTCTGTAAATTTCCTAGTGGGTCTTTTTTGGCCAAAAGTGAAAGCATTAACGCTATATGGATCAAATTGCATAAAATTATTATTTTTATCAAATGGATATTTTTTTTATAGCAATTTGAAACACTCTTGTAGTCATAATATAAATTACGTTTTATGGGTATATTTTTGTCCTCAGGCCACAAAGGAATAAAGATTTTTTAAATAAATGTAAACAAAATTATAGTCTAGTCAAATTAAGGTGATATTTTTCTGAAAATTATGCAAACTTTGATGAAAACATTAAATTTTTGTTAAATTTTCCACAAAATAATCAATTTTCATAAAATGTTCTGAAAAGAAGTCGCTTTACACACAAATACGAAATATCATTTTTAAAATTTTATTTAATAACAACTAAATTAGGGATTTTAATCTTAAATTTATAAAAAAAAACACGTTTTTACATTTCTATCAAGTGCATCATTTTTGATTCCAAGTTAAAGTGGTTTAATAATATCCGATGAAGAAAGCACATCCTAATAACTGAGAATATTGAAGGAATAAATAAAACAAACAAATTTAATTTTTCAAAATTGCATTTCATTTTGAATTTCAGATTTGAGATCATAATTAAAATGTTACTATTATTACAAATAGAAAACACTAATTTTAAATTAATGTAACAGAAGATGAAAAAACATTTTGTGGGGGGGATCAGCGCTAGAGGCAGTGACGCACTTTCGACCTAAGCGACTATGTCATATTAGCCTCATTATAATCCACCACCCACAAGAAACTCAAGGTTTTGATCAGGTATATACATATATCAACCAACCACAGAAAATCGGTGATGTTAATTGATTACCCGAACAACATGAGTTATTTTCGTCTTTTCTTACAAGTTTAGCCAACAGTTTTAAATCTTAAAGCTTTTTATTTGGCAGGGTTGCCAGTCCAACTGCTAATGTTACCATTACTGAAACCGAATTGAATATACTAATATTTAAACACAACATATTCTAGTTGATTGTTTTCTCATTAGATTTACATTGCACATTACCTGTATGTTTGATTTGAGAATTATGTACATAGATTTGAGATCATAATTAAAATGTTACTATAACAAATAGAAAACACTAATTGTTAATTAATGTAAGAGAAGTGCCGCACTTTCGTCCTAAGCTATTAGGCCATCTTTAGCCTCATTCTAATCCATCACCCACAAGAAACTCTAGGTTTGATCAGGTATATACAGGTTGTCTGGTGGCAAATTTATATTTTTAAATACGAATATTTCAAAAGTAAAAAACGGTGCGGCGGATTTGTCAGTCACGATGTAGCAGTCGTCGAGTGAGCATCGCGCGTTCGCTGTGGATACATTTTTTAAGAGTAATGATTCTTACGTAATTGCTCGTCGACAATTTTGTTCAAAGTTCGGTATTCGGCGAATACATTATGGACCGAGTGGATTCCATGGATTTTTTTATGGGGCTACCTCAAAGAGAGGGTTTATAATGACAATCCCCAATCTCTTGTGGCTTTAAAGGAAAATATTCGTCGATAAATCAGCTCAATTAAACCAAGTTTGAACAGTGTGTTCAACTCGACGGAAGACATCTGGATGACATACTCTTTAAAAAAGAAAAATCCGCATTTCCATTCTATCGTTCAAAGCTCTTAATAAAACTTTGTGTCAATTATTACGTTTTTTATTTAAGTTTGAAAATATAAATCTGCTACCAGACACCCTGTATATCAAATATATATATTCGGGCGGATCGATTAAAAAATCGATCAACGTTCAAGGAAAATCGTATTCTAGGGATCAAAATAAGAAACTTTGCCGAAGGAACCATACCTCTAAAACGAATTCTGATGGCCCGACTTTTGACCCGTATTGTCAAATTTTGAAAAAGCCCACTTTTATATTTCAGAAAGTAGGAGGAATCTCTCCAAGAGTATGGGAGCTACTTCTTCTCCGGGAGACGCGCTAGCAGATTAATGCATAAATCATCATTCTAGGTGACCGTTAAGGGGATAAAATTTAAGTTGAAAGAGGGCCTTTTTAGCCGTGTTTTTTATAGCAAAATGTACAAATCTCGGGATAGAGATATTTCAGAAAGTAGGAGGAGTCTTTCCAAGATTACGGTCTCTATTTCTTCTCCGGAGATGAATGTATAAATTATATTCGATTGGGGCACTCTAAATGGGTCAGTGGGATTTTTTAAAATTTGACTCTACGGGTCAAAAGTCGGGACATCAGAATTCGTTTTAGAGGTATGGTTCCTTCGGCAAAGTTTCTTATTTTAATCCCTAGAATACGATTTTCCTTGAACGTTGAGCGATTTTTTGGCTCCATACAAATCGACCCGGCCTAATATATATATTTCAAAAATTCTATTATTATTATTATATTTATTAATAATCATGTAATTGCAAATTATATCCTATTATCCTAACCGAGCACTAGCTACTATGGCTTTCGACTAGTTGTAGCGAAAACAGACCAATGCCTCTGGTGGGCATCGAACCCAAGACCCCCGCACTGATAAGCTAGCACGCTACCAACTAGCCTACCGGGTTTGGTTATTTTTAATAAAAACACACCTTTTTTCTAAGGGACACCCTAATACATATATTTAAAAATCCCGTTACAATATCAATACTTTCTTTAAAACTGAATTAAGGATTTTTATTTTCATTTTGTTTATATGTTTTCTAAAACTCTAGACAATCCAACCAGCGACGTTAGCAGCTATTAACAAAGGAAATGCCCCAAAGAATATTGTGGATCAATTTATTGCGAACGAGCAACAGGCAACTGGAAATTAATGGCAGTTATGCTACCTTCATCACATTTTATATGAATTTCATTTATACTAAGTAAAACAACATAATTTTTATATTTCTTTTTTTTCCTTTTTAATTAATAATAAAATGATTTCTTTATTACAAAACTAGTAAAAATGCTTAATTGATTTTAACTATAACTCAACATTTAACTGTTTTTATCTTTTCAAATTAAAGGGATTCTCTTTGTTCATCATCCCACAAATTGTTGGTATTTGTTAAATAAAAACAATTTTCTAAAATAAAAAGTTGACGATGTTAACCAATAATAAAAAAAAAATATTTCATTTGATGGAATTAAAAGAGTTTCTAACAAACCCTATACATACAATATATATGGTGTTATGACGTTTTTGTTTTTTTTTTTTCTATAAAAAAAGTAGTTTAGGAGGGAGAATTTATAAATGTGAAGGAAGGATGGTGGAGGTCTTTTTTTTTATGGTCATAATATAATTTATTCGGAATCTTCTTCATCGGAAGTATCAGTCGTGTAATCGCTCAGATTTTCAGGTTGATCATTATTTTCATGTTCGGACTCACTTAAATCCCATTGAGGATGATCTGTAGGTGGTGCTGGCGCTTTCTTAACATCCAATTTAAGCTCTTGTTGTTGGTCCATACCAAGATATGAATCTGAAAAAAAAAAATTAAAGATTTTAAGAAATCTATAAATTTTGAAATCTTAATATTCTGAATAATCTTGAAATTTTACAGATTTAAGGAAAAAAATAAATAGACTTTTCTATAGCAAAATTCTTCAAAATTTGGAAAACTTCTAAAAATGGCTTTAAATATTTATATGCAATGCACCATTTACAGATGTTATTAAAAAAAGAAACAACTTAAATGAAATAAAAAACACCAATTGAAATTATAAAATTTAATAAATTCAATATCTGGGAATATAAATTGTTTTTCTTTTTGTAAATTTCATACAATATACAGGTATCCCTCGATTTACGCGGTACTTTATTTGCGCGGTTTCGATATAACGCGATTAATAATAGCGCGTTTTTTTTTTTGTGCGGTTTTAGTATAACGCGATTTAAAAATAGTGGCATCCCTCTAACTGCGCGCATTACAACCATTTTTTTTAAACATTATCAGCTGTTTGCAAAAAAGAAGAGGTTAAATTTAATTTGCAGTGTAAAAAAAAACACACACTTCCTTTTCCGGCTTTGGACGGGCGTGTCACGGCATGCTGCTAGACTCTTGAGTCTAGCCATGTGCAAACCGTTCGGATTCCTTTGGAGACATCGTGTACTCCTCCATTGCAAAGGCAATGGTTGTTTTGTGCGCGTGTTGGTCTGATGGAATTCGTTCTTTTTATGGCGAATTGGTGCCTCATCTCGCTGAGCCTCCATTGCGAGGGCAATGGTTGTGTATGTGTTGCTGATGTCCCTGTTCGTCTGATTTTGATCATCCTATAAATATCATGCGTTTCGGGTTAAACGCTTACTATAACTTGGCAATTTGTGTATTGTTATACCGCCATTAACACTAAATAACTCAAAAAAAAAGTGTAAAAAAACTTTAAAGGTAGTAAAAAATAAACAATTTGCTGTGGTTTTGGTTTTCCTAATGATAATGTTGTTACTACGTTAACAGCGGAAGTTGCTCAAATACTACAAGTAATTGAAACATCTGAATTATTTGAAAACATTATGCATGGGGATATATTGGAGATGATAAATGATGTTCCAGAATTGACAGAACAAGATCTCATTGAATTAGCTACGGACCCCGATGAATCAACTGAAGACGAAAGTGATAGTGAGGATAATCCAGATTTTGATTCTTCTAAGTTAAAAACTTTTATACAAATGGCTCAGGATTTGATAAAATTTTCCACTGATAATGACCCTTGTACAAATCGATCAGATTTATTTCAGTGTTTAATAAAAAAAATCGTTGGCATCATACGAAACAACAGGAACAGCAAAAAAAGCAAAAGCGAATAGCAGACTTCTTTAAATTGGACGAAGACGTTAATTGTGACCAAAATTCTGAAGACGTTAACTATGACAAAGACTCTGAAAAAGTAGTCTTTGACGAAGATACTGAAGATTTTAACTATGACGAAATCTGTGAAGATTAGCAATATGTATATTTTATATTTTTTATGAATTTTTTGTTTTGTTTTTATTAATTTATGTTTTGTTGATTTAAAAAGCCGGAATGAAGTTTTTTTTTTATAAATTTTTTGTTATTTTTTGTTAATTAAAAATTTTGAATTTTTTTTCAAAGCTAGTTTAAATATACTATTTTTACAAAAAATATTTTGTTATAACTATTGAAAAGTACAAATAAATAAATTTAATTTAAATAATGTTAATAAGCTTTTCTTTTAACACGGATTTTCGGTCCCAAATTTGAATTTTGTATGAAGTTAGTGTTTCAATTTGCACGGTTTATTATATTGCTGGTCCCAAAACAGAATTTTGTATTGATATAGAACCTTTATTTATGCGGTTTTGAATTACGCGGTTTTTTTTCGGTCCCAACGAGCCGCGTAAATCGAGGGATACCTGTATTTTTAATTTTATAAAAAAAATTAAATTTGCAACTGATACTTACTTTAAATACCAGAGGGATTATTATGTAATTCTATTCGATAGGAAATTCAATTCGAACAGAATTTTTACTTTGAAAATAAAGTAATAAAAAATACTTTTTAATGGGTAAAAATTTTGAAAACATGTTGACAATGATCTATTAAATGCGAAAAGTAAACAAATTTTGGACTTTTAAGTACGTATATCATCTTACAAGTATTTTAAAATTTTCGAATTCCAACAAAATTTTTCGAATCGAATTACATACATAATAACCCCCCAGCTGTAACTACTGGAAATTTTTTTTTTATTTATTTTTATTTTATTTGCAACATAAAAATCATACCTGAACGCAGACACACTGTAAATGTATAAATACCCGGCCAACGGGGTGCTGTAAACTTTAATTGTATTTCTTCTTTTTCCACCAAATTTGTGACATGATAGGGGGCCGTCAATAATGTACGTGATTTACGATCACAGATATATGTCCACCAATATTCTTGTTTCTCTTCGGGGAAGTAAGGACAATGTACTGTATGAGAAATACGAGATTTGCCTTCCAGCTTCTCACGCTTATTCAGCTTAGCCTGCAGTCTTTCCCATTCTTCGTCGTCGTCATCATCTAGAGAAGAGTTATTTTTTGTTTGTTTTTCATTTTCTTCGTCACTACCGGACACCGAATCCTTGATATCATCTACGTCACTAGCATCGATATCAGAATCAGCTTCGGAGTCATGTTTAGTTGGCTCTTGACTATCAGTAGTTGTTGTTGGTGCGGTGACGGCAGCTGCTTTAGGTGGTGGAGGTTTCCTTTTCTGGTTGGCAGCAGGTTTTTTGCCACCCTTACCACCCTTGCCTTTGCGGGGTTTAGCCCAAGCCGAAGACTTTTTAACAGGGGCAGCAGCTACGACTGGTTCTTCTTCTTCACCACCTGGATCCTCATCATCCCTAAAAACGAAAAAAAAAAATACAAATAGCAGAAACTAAACACGACTGCGTGTGTAATTACGTACTTGATACCCTGTTTTTGTGGTACTTTAGAATCACCAAATAGTGTTTTCATATCTTTGCGTATTAAGGTAACGGTTACCGTTACAATAGCTCCGGCTGTCACTACATTAGTATTTTCATCATCAATGACTTCACAACGTATGGAAAAGTCAATTGAAGGCATTTTACCCAAAACTCTCATAACATTTTCATATTCTTTATCGGACAAACTCTTCAGCAGCTGGCGACTTTCTTCTGGAGCCAATTGAGCAAATTGTTGCAAATTCTTAATATGCCTCTTTTTATTCATGAAATACAAATGATCTTCGGTTACGTGCGGCAATTGTAGCAAGGGCGATTTGAATTCCCACAGCGCCTGAATAATCATTGGTGACATTTTCATGCAATTCTCAATAGTTTCAATACTGGGTAAACGTGGTACGCGCCTGGCGTAAGCCAACATTACCAACTGGTGGACACAGGAGACCATTTCTTGTACCAAATAGGGACATTTCTTGACAATAAATTGACGATCTTTTTCCAAAGTATCGGCATTCAAGGGCATGCGTGACAAATGTGCATGTAGAATAGCACGAGCTTTAATCGAATACATACGACACAAGGGATGTTCTTTACATTTCTCATTTAGATTGGGTAATTGACGTATTAACTGGAATATTAATGAAATAAATTTATATTAATTTTAAATCTTAAAATGCTCTTTCTTTAAATTACACCACATTTCTAGTTTTGATAACATACCGCTGGCACTTCTTCATTATCCGATTGACGTTCGACAACTTGAGAATTATGACGTTTATCAAATTCTAAACTAGCAGCCAACACCATCAAAGCACGTTTTAATAGCATATGTGGTGTTTTGTGTATAAAATAGAAATACATCTGAGTTGTATCCAATAAGACCTTGTCACCTGAATATCGTATAGAACGATACCACCACATACCCACCACCGAGGGTAATGCAACCATAAAGATAAGACCATAAAGACCCAATACCCAAACTGAATTTTCCTTTTCAACAATCCACGAAGGTAAAGCTATACCGAAAGACATGGCACCTGGTCCATCGGGATTACCGTATTTCTCATAGTTCTCCTTGGCCACATCATCTGTGAGGGCTTGATAGGCCTTAGAGATTTTCATAAATTCCTTTTCATCACCAGTTTCTTTATCCGGATGGTAAATAAGTGAAAGTTTACGATATTGCTTTTTAATGTCAGTCATTGAAGCGGCAGGTTCAATTTTTAAAATTTCAAATGGATCAAAACTGGCCATTTCATAGTCAAACTGTGAAACACGATAAGCCAAAAATATTAATAGGGTCCAACCGAGAACAAGACCAATTTGAATACCAGCATTTTTCACAGTACGATACGGTTCTGCGGTAGCTAAAATAGCCTTCTTTTTAATACAATCTGGGCATTGACATTCTTCTCTTAACTTCTCGGGATCTATAAATAAAATGATACAGTCATTGAATGAAAGTTTGTGTATTTTTAAAAACAATTGTATAAATATCGTATACAAAAGGCGAACACAAATAGCAAGTAGAATTAACCTATTCAAGACACATCTATTACGTTTGAACCCGGTACTTTTAAACCAATATACTTTTTTATTGGATAAAGATAAATAAAGGATTGTTACTTTCTAAAATAATCCGAGTTTAACTTTAATAGCTAAAATAGCCTTCTTTTTAATACAATCTGGGCATTGAAATTCTTCTCTTAACTTATCGGGATCTATAAATAAAATGATAGTCATTGAATGAAAGTTTGTGTATTTTTAAAAACAATTGTATAAATATCGTATACAAAAGGCGAACACAAATACCAAGCAGTATTAACCTATTCAAGACCCATCTATTACGTTTGAGCCCGGTACTTTTAAACCACTATACTTTTTTATTGGATTTATAAGTTTTCTAAAAATAATCAGAGTTTAACTTTAATTCCAGATATTTTTATATAAATTGGCATTCAAAACTATGGTTAAGCCCTAAACTTTGGTAAATTTGAGATAAGTTAGCAGGTCTAAGGCCGAGTTTTTAGGATGTAGATTAACTTTAAACTTAGATTAACGAAGTTTTTTAATGAAATACCGCTTCCAAAATGTAGTTTATTTAGCATTATTATAATAAACACCAAAATTATAAACAAGATTACGTGGTTCCGTCAAACTTTTGTTAAAAAACTTAAAAATGGCATACAAAATTCATTATCGGTTTAACTAAACCAAGTTTAACTGACATCACAAACCATCGGCCTAAGTGGTTTATATATAAAATCCCTTAAATAATTCAACATTTTGACTACAATCGTAAATAAAAAAATAGTAGAAACTTGTTATCCATAGTTGCCAAATAGTTATTTGAAAAAATTCCCAATTTTAATAGGAAATAGGTTAAGTCCTAAACTTTGGTTAATTTAAGATAAGTTAGTAGCCCAGCAAAACCACACATTACCAAATAATGGGTAAAATTATGTATCGCCATAGGACTCCACGCGTTTCATTACACCTTAGTTCACTGATGAATTTTACAGGCGATGAGCCTAAAAGTAATGGGGTGTCTCATTACCTAGTAGGGTGTAATTAGTTACTTATATGGTGAGAAAAAGTAATGTATATATAAATAGATTTTCATAAAAAAGTTTGATAAAAAAAAATTATTACAAATGTTTTTTTTTTTAATAAAATAAATAACGTGGTCACGCTGGTATTCGAACCTAGGGGGTATAGTTGTTAACAATTAGCTAGGCGAGAACTCTACCAACTGAGCTGTCGATACATATAATATTTGATTGCTTAAAACTTAAATGAATTGATGTGCTTCGTGTTTTCGTTCGTGATATTAAAAATATACACCTTACCCGCTTGCTTACAAAAAATAAAAAAAAAAACCTATTTCATCCATTTTTAATAGGAACTTTTTCAAAAATTATTTAAAAATATAAAAAAGCTAAAAATAATTTTAAAAATTTGAACACGACAAAAATATAACAAAATTTATTAGGTTTTTACTCAAAACATTAATAATGGCAATTTTTTTTATAGAAATACACTTACAAAAATTATGTCAGGGTTGATAATTGCCGATATTTTTCCAAAAATTTGAAAAATTAATTAACATAAAAAAATTTGAATTTTTTATTTTTTGAATCAAAATTTTGTTCATAAAATAAAATTATACAAAACTAAAATTTTTAAAATACGTATCTTAAACCGTCTAGGATTTATAATCTGTCAAATTTCAACTTTGATTGCTAATATTTATTTATTTGCAACGCAATAAGCCACTAGATTAGATCAGAAGGCACTATGCACCGCGACCAATGTAGGTCTTTTGTGCTGCCTAAAGTTACCTACAGATTCAAGCTACCTATAAAGCCAATTATCCTATTAGGTAAATGTTCGCGATGTCGAAGCGAAATGAAGCGATCACCTAGAATCCTAAGTCTCCTATCACAAAGCCTGGGACATTCGCAGAGAACATGCTCCGAGGTCTCAGACACCATCTCACAAAACCTACACATATCCGTGTCCGATTGACCCTTCTTGTGCAGATGGTATCTGAGATTACAGTGTCCAGTTAAGTACGACGCCAGGGTCCTCAAACCCCCCCGTTCAAGCGACAAGAGTCGCCTCGACCCCCTACTGGAAAAAGAGATCAATCTTTTAGCCTGGCGCTGACCAGGAGAGTTTTTTCCAGTAACCAGAGAATTCACTCTCCATGCCCTGAGCCTTTCCCTAACATACCCCGCAGGTATTTCACAGAATGGTTCAGGACCAATAAAGGCCCTTCGGGCCCCGCGGTTGGCAAGACAATCTGCCCTCTCGTTGCCCTCATGACCAGGAATCCACCCCAAGGTTAGAGAGTTGCCCCTACCGAGCCTATTGAGAGTCTGAATGCATTCCATGACCAACCCGGACGACACCTTATAAGCCATTAAGGTCCTCAGTGCAGCCTAACTGTCAGAAAGAATGTCGATGCGAGATCTGCGAGTTCCCCTTCGCAGGCATTATAATAAGCCACTAAGGACAAAGTGCATTGTTAATACATTGTACAAATTCATATAAATATTTACAAAATAAAATATGTATATTTCCAGTTCACGATTTTCATTGGATAAAGATAATTCAAATGAAATTAAGAAAATTACAAATCAAATTATGATTTTACATTTGAAATTAAGAAAAATCCAATGAAATTGTGACTTTCCATTTAAAATTGAAAAAAAAAAATAATTAAATAAAACTATGATTTTCCATTTAATATGAAAACTCTAAATAAAACTTAAATTTTTTATTTCAAATTAAGAAAATTCAAAATGAAATTAAGATTTTCCATTTGTACTGAGAAAATTCCATTTGATATTGGGATTTTTCATTTTAAATTGAAAAAATTGTGATCTGTTATTTGAAATTGGGAACATTATAATTTAAATTTTTTGTTTGAAATTGGGATGATTTGAAATTAAATCAAGAAAAGTATAAGTGAAACTGGAAAAAATACAATTGAGTTTTAAATAATTTTTAATGTATTTCGGAATTTAATTTTCTTAACTTTATGTGTTATGGTCTCATTTTCAAATACTATAATCCCAATTTCATTTGCAATATTCAGTATTTAGTTTTTAATTTTCAGAAAATCAAATTTTTTTTTTTGAAAATCGACAAAAATGTCAATTCAATTTGCTCAAATTGAAATAAAAACATCTGATTTTTTTTTTTTTGTAATTTCCTTAATTTTAAATGAAAAACCCGCAATTTTATTTGGAATTATTTTAATTTATCAGATTTTCTTATTGAATCTTTAAAATTTTAAATAAAAAAATTTAAATTTCTTTTGAAATTATCTTAATTTTAATTAAAAAATCTTAATGTCATTTAGAATTTTTTCAAGTTTATTCAGAAAAAATGTTTCGATATAGCCAAAAATAACGCCCAGTGTGGAAAATTGTTGTTACCTAATAAAAGCTAACACTATGGACATTCAAAAATAACAACGATTTTTTGTTTAGTGCAATAGTAAATAAAATAACAAAACCACAATAATTAAAATGCACTTTTTGGCGATTTTTTACAAAAAAAATTTAATTTTCCGGAAATAAATAATTTAATTTTCATATCAAATATTCCAAAGATTTAATATCTGCTTTTGGGTTTATTGAGCGACGAATAATAAATTTTATGTAGAGCAAAAATTAACATCCACATATGTGGACAAGGGCGTCAACAGGTTAAAGTATGACTTTAAAATACAGTGGGCCCTCGGTTAACGAACACAATTCGTTCCAGAAGCGTGGTCGTTATGCGAAACGTTCGTTAAGCAAAACCATTATTTCCATATATATCAGTGCAAAATAAAATAATGCGTTCCAAGTCGGAAAAAGTACACACTAACATATTTCAACATCAATATTTATTGAAAGTAATATAACATATATTTATCAACATTTTAAGGAACTGAATATAGGACGAAATGAGACTACAGGTATCCCTCGATTTACGCGGTACTTTATTTGCGCGGTTTCGATATAACGCGATTTAATAATAGTGACCATTTTTCTGTATAACGCGTTTTTTTTTTGTGCGGTTTTAGTATAACGCGATTTAAAAATAGTGGCATCCCTCTAACTGCGCGCATTACACCATTTTTTTTAAACATTATCAGCTGTTTGCAAAAAAGAAGAGGTTAAATTTAATTTGCAGTGTAAAAAAAACACACACTTCCTTTTCCGGCTTTGGACGGGCGTGTCACGGCATGCTGCTAGACTCTTGAGTCTAGCCATGTGCAAACCGTTCGGATTCCTTTGGAGACATCGTGTACTCCTCCATTGCAAAGGCAATGGTTGTTTTGTGCGCGTGTTGGTCTGATGGAATTCGTTCTTTTTATGGCGAATTGGTGCCTCATCTCGCTGAGCCTCCATTGCGAGGGCAATGGTTGTGTATGTGTTGCTGATGTCCCTGTTCGTCTGATTTTGATCATCCTATAAATATCATGCGTTTCGGGTTAAACGCTTACTATAACTTGGCAATTTGTGTATTGTTATACCGCCATTAACACTAAATAACTCAAAAAAAAAGTGTAAAAAAACTTTAAAGGTAGTAAAAAATAAACAATTTGCTGTGGTTTTGGTTTTCCTAATGATAATGTTGTTACTACGTTAACAGCGGAAGTTGCTCAAATACTACAAGTAATTGAAACATCTGAATTATTTGAAAACATTATGCATGGGGATATATTGGAGATGATAAATGATGTTCCAGAATTGACAGAACAAGATCTCATTGAATTAGCTACGGACCCCGATGAATCAACTGAAGACGAAAGTGATAGTGAGGATAATCCAGATTTTGATTCTTCTAAGTTAAAAACTTTTATACAAATGGCTCAGGATTTGATAAAATTTTCCACTGATAATGACCCTTGTACAAATCGATCAGATTTATTTCAGTGTTTAATAAAAAAAATCGTTGGCATCATACGAAACAACAGGAACAGCAAAAAAAGCAAAAGCGAATAGCAGACTTCTTTAAATTGGACGAAGACGTTAATTGTGACCAAAATTCTGAAGACGTTAACTATGACAAAGACTCTGAAAAAGTAGTCTTTGACGAAGATACTGAAGATTTTAACTATGACGAAATCTGTGAAGATTAGCAATATGTATATTTTATATTTTTTATGAATTTTTTGTTTTGTTTTTATTAATTTATGTTTTGTTGATTTAAAAAGCCGGAATGAAGTTTTTTTTTTATAAATTTTTTGTTATTTTTTGTTAATTAAAAATTTTGAATTTTTTTTCAAAGCTAGTTTAAATATACTATTTTACAAAAAATATTTGTTATAACTATTGAAAAGTACAAATAAAATAAATTTAATTTAAATAATGTTAATAAGCTTTTCTTTTAACACGGATTTTCGGTCCCAAATTTGAATTTTGTATGAAGTTAGTGTTTCAATTTGCACGGTTTATTATATTGCTGGTCCCAAAACAGAATTTTGTATTGATATAGAACCTTTATTTATGCGGTTTTGAATTACGCGGTTTTTTTTCGGTCCCAACGAGCCGCGTAAATCGAGGGATACCTGTACCTGCAATGAAAAAAACGAAAAAATTACAAAAAAAATAATTTTGTATGATACCTGGACGCATACCTAGTTCTTCTTTAACAAAAAACTGTCTAGAGTCGTTTGTTTTTGGCGACGCTTCCAAATTTGTTGAAAATGCGACACAGCATTATCATTGAATAAATCTGTTGCGCGTTTAGCCACTGTCTGATTGGGGTGATGCTTTTTAATGTTACGTTACACTTTCACAAAAAATAACAACACGTCTTGTTAATTGTATGAACACAAGTGATGCTAAAGCTAAACACAAACAGAGAAGTTTTATGCGCAATTCGGTAGTTCACCTTTTTTAACAAAATCAAATAATGAACATGTACTATATGTTTGTATGTCTCAACACGTCTTCTTAATTGTATGAACACAAGTGATGCCAAAGCTGAACTTAGACAGAAGTTTTTCGCGCAATTCGGTATTTCCCATTTTGCGTTGGTCGTTATACAAAACTTTGCTCGTTAAGCGAAACATTTTTTGTTTTTTAAATGTGTTCGTTGTGCGAAATGTTCGTTAAGCGAGGCGTTCGTTAACCGAGGGTCGACTGTATGTAATTACGTAGCCAGAAATTGACAACCGTACCAAAAAAAAAAAAAATAGCATTGAAAACTATTGTTTTTTTTTTGTTTTTTTTTTTGTAAAATCTACACTGTTATATCTTACGAAAGGTAGGTACACTAATATTGTACTATAAAAACACAGTTGTTTGTAAAGCAAGTGTTTTTTTTTTGTAAGAGAAGCAACATTCAGAAAATTCTTCCTATTTAGTAAAGTGTTGCATTCTTTAGAAACGCGATTCAGGCTCATGTCAACCCTGTAATTCCACGAGATGATAAGTCTTAGTTAGAACAGTTGTTACACGCCACCTGATGGAAAGTTGGCGAAGTTATTGAAGCTTTTTGGTACATAGCTCTGATTTATTATTTTACTTCGTTGGGGTTAAGTGGGATAGTAAACTCATACATATTATTTTTCTAAATTGCTGTTGTCATCACCGGGAATCGAAATCGGGATCATCTGTGTAACAGTCCCACGCGCTTATCATTACAACCACAACGCCTAGAAATTTAGAGGTAAATAATATTTTAAATTCAGCTCAATTTGTTTTTTTTTTAACCTAAAAATGTTTTTACCACAAAAATTGTTTTCGATAATTTTTTTCTTTCTTTTCGCTCGTTGCTTTACTTCCACAAAATTATTAAAAGTCGTTGAAATTTACCTTTATATAGGAACTTTGTTTTTACGCGTTCAAGGCGTGATCCACAGATATTCATTCCAGGATAAGGAGAACAATTTTCTGAAAGATCATCCATAATCAGAATTGCTCGGTGTTGGAATCGGTTGCCCTTAGAATTAAGGGTTTTCTCTCATTTAAATAACGCCTTTCGGTTAAAAATCTTGGAATATTACAATGGTTTTTGAATTATTTTTCTTTTTGGAATAGTCATATTTATTGTGTGTTTAAGTATGCAATGTTACCACTGATGGGGTCAAATTCTTTAATACTTTAATTTTTAAACTTTGTTAATAAACTTTTTAAAAATATTATGGCTGGGGAGCCAATATGTTAGGCTATCTATATATATAAAATAGAATGTGTGTTTGTTTATTTGTTTGTTTGTATGTATGTACCTTATAGGAGACCAGACCACTGGACCGATCTTCCTGAAATTTTCACAGTATGTAACTGGAACTCCGGAATGCTCAATAGGATACTTTTTTTTTGGCCACGCCCACTTTTACGCCCACTATTTCATTATTTGAAATTGTATACACATGGTGCTTTAGCCTTGGGATAGAAAGCTGAAATTTTCACCATGTATTCTTTAGCCTTCATCCCAAAAACTAGGTCTGGGCACGCTAACAACGTAGCGGGCTCAGCCCGCTAGTAAAGTATATTTTTATTTTTTATTTAAGATTAATACTCAGTTTTTTATTACTATGTAATATTGTTATTTGGCCTTGTGGGCTTTAGTATTATTTATAGATGAATTATAAATAAATAAATGAATACATTTTTATATCGTTTATTTTTATTTTAGAAAACTAATAGAATATGTATAAGGTATTGGGAATCCTTAAAATTTTTTTTAGTTACCGACGTTGTGCTAGCGGTGGCAAGTTCTTTCCATGCAATTGTAGGCTGCTGTTATCAATCGGGTAGCAGGATGACTCTGTCAATACATTGCCGTATTTTCTGCCGGAAAGTTTAAAATATAGTCCAACAAGCAGAAAACCACAGATTACTGGTAAATTATCAGTTTCGAATATCAACATACAAACAGAAAATACCAGATGCCCTTATCGCGGAGCTTATCATTTAGGCAATTTTCACTACGTAACAATTTCTTATAAAACGATTATCGTCCACTTTACGAAGTATAATTTCTATCGTTTTAAAAATGCTACACAAAAATGTTGTATTTTAACAAATTTATTTAAATATTTTTATGTAATATGGTAGATATTTCAAAAACTGAATCTGTCCCGAAATTGAAACATATGTATTCTGCTTGTTACGTAAAATTTTGTCCCTCTTATATCAGACATACATGAGGCTAGTTACTTGATCATTAGCATTAGCATCACTTTTTAGAGTAGTCAATGTAAATAAAATGTGTTCACATTAAGCGGTGTTCACGTAATGCAGTGTTCACATTATCGCGAGTGCACAAATTTAGATTAAATAATAAAACCTACATACTATTGTTATAAATGTACGCTTTTTCATTATCATTTCACATATCTGTACACAGAGAAAAATACTATTGAAATTTAAAAAACACAACATGACTGTAGAGTTTTTTTAACTACAAAGGCTACTACTTGAAATTTTGTTCTGAAATTCTAGAATATTTTCGAGTAAATTCAATCTGCATATTTGGGGTTTACAAAAAATTTTAACCGCAATTTCGAAACAATTTCACCAAGTACAATATCATTATTTTGTATATGTAATCTGACAGGCACTTTCCTAAAAGTGCTAATAGAATACCGGGGTTAAGCCAAAACTAGTAGCATGTTTTTTTTTTTTGGTATAACAAATGTTAAAATTTAACACATTTTATGAAAATTGTTTATTAAAATTGTAAAAAGATTCGCTTTAAAGTCTGCACTCCACAAATGTTTTTTTTCCGGTTTTTGTAATTTTTTGTTTACTAAATTTTAGTGTCCGACTGAGTATTCGGCTTCGAAGTTCTGTCAAAAGTTGTTGCTTGGTCAAGTTCGGCAAAATTTTAACCGAACACCGAGTATTTAAACAAGTTTTGTGTATTTTTAGAGTAAATTCGATGTAATTTCATATATTTGGAACAAATTTTATAAAATAGCTTTTTCAAGTTTAAAGTTTTAAATAAATTTATTCATTTCAATAACCTAGACTGAAAGCTAGGTTATTGTTACAAATTTACACTAAATTATACAAAGTAAACAAAAAAATTTGATATAAATAAAATAATAAAAAACGAAATACAATAATACTAGAAAAAAAACCAAAAAAAAATATATCTATACATATTTAAATAAAAATGAGTGAAATAGTTCATTTATTTATAAAACCCCCAAATTTTACGAAAAAAAACACGAGCAAGCCTTAGTTGAAAAAAACCCATACTTAAAAAATAAGTGTCTTTTGAAAATGATAGAAAAATGTTCTTCTTATACGTATTAATAGAAAAATCTAACGACTTTAAAGTAAGTGACAATTTGTTATACTCACGGGCAACTCTAACAAAAAAAGTAAGTTTTGGAATAACTAATCGTCTATTCCTAGTAGATCTACCAAATTTGAAAATATTTCGGTTTTTGCAATTTATATACATACATATTTTAAAAAAAATACAAAATACACCTAATTTGAACAAAATTATCTAACAAACATCTTAAAAATTTAAAAACATTAGACGAAATGTGATGACGCTTTCTAAGAGAGTATAAATATCTCATGACACGATTAAAAGTTAATCTTAGCTTCTTCGTCACATAACCCAAAGCTCCAGCATACACTTCTAAGCAATATAAAAATATTGTCATAATTAACCCATGAACGACCTTAAGCTTGACACTAAATGTCAAATCTATGCTATACAATTTTCTCAAAGTAAAATTAACTTTTAGAAACAACCGCATTGACATGATCCTGAAAACTCAACTTGGAATCTAGAGTCATACCAAGACATTTAAATTTTTCTACAAATTCAACTGCGTTACCATCTAAATTAAGAGTAAAGTTATAAATATTACAATCATCAAACAACATAGCCTTAGATTTACTAAAATTAATATAAAGATAATTGGAAGTCATCCAATTACCAAGTAATAGTATAATCTATCATATTCTGCATTACATCAGGGAATTGCCTATCTCCCTTAAATAAAATCTGAACATCATCTGCAAACGCTAATGGAAGTAGAGGCCCTAGTACAGAACCTTGGAAAAAAATGTCGTCATATAAATCAATAGTAATTCATGTTTTATTCAAATTAAAAAGTAAAGTAAAAAGTTTGGGTTTTTACAACTTTTTTAATTTATATACAAACCTATTGACAGAGCTTCGAAAGAATTAATTCGATTTATACTTAATTCACAAAAAATTTAATTCAGAATTAACAAATGCTTATAGTTCATTTCATTAATCCATCCCCTAAGAATTCATTCAATAGCATCATTCAAAAGCTTTAATATATATTGAATGAATTCCTAACTAATTGAATGAAGAAATTTTAGTATCATTCATTAAATACAAAGAATCTTCACATTAACACGCAAAGAAATACGTAACACACAAGCAATAATAAAGCATAAAATGAGTTTTTCTTTTGTTGTAGACTAATTATAAGTAATTTGCTTTTGTTTTATTTAAATATTTCAGTTAAATTATGACAACTTTCGTCAATCATTTAACTAAATGAATGAAAGCAAATCTTTCTTCATTCACCCTTTTACTAAATGAATTAGGAAATTTTTGAATAATTTAAGAAAGAATTCATTTAAAATAGAATTCATTCATATTATTTAAAGCTTTTAAGAATTAAGCTTAGAATTCATTCCTTAGGAGTGCTTTTTCGGAATGAAATTTGAGTAAAATTTCATTCATTTTACAAAATTGAATTTAAGAATTAAGACATTTCAACCTTTGCCTATTGATAAGAAAAAAATTTAATTGCAATGCACATACAAAGTTACCAAGTATGATATCAGATTATAAACGAATTAAAACATTTGCTTTCATAATAGAACGTTCTTTTCTCTTATGAGGAGTTGACAACACAGCACATATTTAATTATCGCTATGATTATATTACACTATGCCACAAAAGTCTATGCATGCATACGTGGTATGCTACAAATTTATAATTTTATAATTTGAAAATTTGTTGATCAATTTGATTGCAATTTGGCACGTATGTTTAATTTGACATAAACTCTTAAATAAACTTAACATTAACATTAAAATATAAATAAGATTGCAATAGTAAAAATACAATATCTCCCAAAACAAAGTGTCAAACGACGGAAGTCCGGGGTTCAACGGGTTTATATCCAGAAAAGTTCAAAATGTATAGGTTAGGGGTCCATATAAATTTAGAAACCATTTATCATTTAGTAAAACACAATAAGTTGCAGCCACACGATGTAAGGAAGTAACATTTTATGAGCCATGCTTGTATAAGAAAATAGAGAAACATTTATAAAACTGCCAAAACATATTTGAAATGAAATATATATATTTAAATGCCGCAATCTGAAATAACATTAAAGTATTTTGAAGTGATTGTCTATCTATTCAAATATTAATAAAACCTATATACAACAATTCACCCAAAATCCTGTTTTAAAAAGTTTAGCATATTGCTTTCTTAGCAATGTTGTGGGGATTAATGTGTGTTGGTAAATTTAATTTCATATCAGGAACCACAAATATGCATACGCATTTTGGGTTTATAAAATAATATTTGATACCAAACATCGAAAACTTCACCCTGATAGCGTAAGCTCTTTAATGTATGACAAAGTTTCCAAGCAATTTTTCTGTTTGATTAGAGAAGTTACTATTAACCTTAATTCTTACCTTTAAAGCATTAATATCATCTGAAACATTTTGGCCTAGATTAGATTAGACTAAAGTGGCACTATGCACCGCGACCAGAAGTTGGTATTTTGTGCTGCCAACGAATACACCCTATAGGTTCAGGCACCCTACGAAGCCAACTATCCTACCAGGTAAACAATTCCAAACGTCCGATGGCGTCACTATTCGACCACCAAAATAACGCACCTCGGACATTTGCAGAGAACATGCTCAGAGGTCTCGGGTTCCAATTCACAAAACCTGCACGTATCCGTAGAGGATCGTCCCATCTTGTACAATTGATACCTAAGGCCACAGTGTCCCGTGAGGTAAACCGTCACGGTCCTTAGTTCGCCCCTCGTCATAGACAAGAGTTTCCGCGACCTCTCCCCAGAGGGAGATATAAACAGCCTCGCATGTCGCTGCCTAGGCGATCTGGCCCAATAGGCCCCAAACTCCGACTCCCTCCATCTTCTGAGCCTCTCTCTGACATACCCATTGGGTACGCCACAGAAGGGTTCAGGGCCAATGAATTGTCGACGAGCTCCGCAGTTGGCCAAACAGTCAGCCCGTTCGTTGGCCTAATTGCAGCAATTATTTTAAATGTGGCCTAATCAATTGCCTTTAAAACAAACCAATTAAAAAAAAAAATGCAAAGAATTGTCTAGAAAAGAGTGTTTAATTAGCCAATAAGAGACTATTTAAAAAATATTGTCAATCTAAGAAACGACTATGCATTATAGTGTTTCATTTTGAGGCTTTAAAAAGAATGCAAAATGCACCCCCCTGAAAAGAAAGATTAAACTCATTTTATAATGACTCCTAAACTATTTTGATTCTATCGATAATATCCCGTATGCTGAACCGTTTTTTAAAAGATTTCAAACACAAAATTTTCTGCGAATTTAAAATTAGTTACGGCTCCTTTCAAAAACTTGGTTGAATTATAAAATTATTAAAAGCAGCTTCTCGACTTGAGATAAAAAGATTTTTGTGTATTTTTTTGACGATTTATTAATGAGTGTTTTTTTCTCGTTTTTTTTTATTTTTTTTTTCTAAAACTTTCCATTTTGGTCAGTTTTTCATTTTGAATACATATTTGGAAAATGTTGACATCCGCTAATAATTTTAATACAATAATGTTTCTTAAAGTTCAAGGATGTTTTCAGGATTCTCTAAGAAACTAGAAAATTCTTATTTTTAAGATTAATGTCCCTAATTTTTTACCGCAGCTAATAGTTTTTTTCTTCTAAGTAACGCGTAAACTAGAGACTTACGCCTAGTTTTTAGGATCTAGATTACCTTTAAACTTTAGGTTAACGAAGTTTTTTAAATGGAATGCTGCTTTTGAAAATGTCATTAATTTTGTTTTATTATGATAAAGACCAAAATTATAAACAAGATGAAGTGCTTCAAAAAACTTTTGTTAATAAACTTGTAAATGACAGACAAAATTCGTTACCGGGTTAACTAAACCAAGTTTAACTGACATCCCAAAAACTCAGCCTTAGACGAATAATAAATTGCATCAAACATGCAAAACTGTTGTACAGTTCCTGAAATATTTGCAAAACAAATAGAAGTTTTGAAAAAATATATATTTTTTTATTTAAATGTGAAACATTAGGTTGTATTAAATAAAAAATATAGTAACGTTTGTATTAAAAACTGAATTTTATGCATACAAAGTGAATGTTTAAAATAAGTGCCACGGTGAAATTAAGGGCTAATCAGTTACCAAAATTATTAGAGTATTTCGTAAACATTTTGTTGATATATTAAAAATGAAAAAACGGATGGAATGGAATAGTTTAATTTTTTTTAGAAAAATCGCATTAAAAAGCATACAAAAATTGGCATACAAATATTATTTTCACGAGTCAAGAGGCTGAATTTTATGATTTTTTAATGCAAAACGATTTAGTTTTTTAATCTTTTTTATATTGACCCAATTTTTGATAAAAATTGCAGTAACAAATTTTTAATTAATAAAAAATTTGTTTTTGGGGGTGTTTTAAAAAACGGTTTAGCTCAGGGAATGTTATCGCTAGTACCGAAAAATTTTAGGTGTTATGAAAATAAAAATTATTCAAGTTCGAGGCCATACTCTATATTTCTTTATGAGAAGTCATTATAAAACATGTTAACCTTTTTTCAGGGGGTTGCATCATGCACTTATAATTTTAATTTAGGGTCCGTTTTCCAACCTAGCAAAAAAGAGCTATATTTACAGTTACGGCACAAAATAGGGTAAAATTTTAGTAACACATTTTAAGTTAAAAAAGCCAACATAATTGGTGGGGAAGGAAATTTGATTTTAGTTTTTTTTTTTTAATTGCAACAACAAAGTTTGGATTGTTTCATAAAGTAAAGAGTTGTTATTGTATTATGAATACTAATAATGATTAATAATAATACATTGAAAATTTCTTTACCCAATTTGTTTTCTTTTTTACTGTTAAATTGTGTTACGGAAAAGTGACCATATTTTTTGTCCGACTCTGTATACGAAATTTGAATTCACCATTTGGTTATACACCAAAATTTATTTAAAACACTTTTTTTTCGTTTTTTAAAGTGCAGCAGACAGACTAAGCTTGGAAGATATATTCTCTACATAAATTATATTTATAAAGCTGACTGGTAGAAAGTTGTGCGATGATATACAAGTGAAACAAAAATTGAATGCAATATTTTTCATGGGATTTAATGGAATTGAATTTTGAGAGTAGTATTTCAAAACTTTGAGGAATATCAATTTGATGTCAGCTCACCAACAACAGAATACGGTCATCACAAACTTGTAGATGTAATTATTTTTTTTTTTTAATGTATGTTTTTTGGCTGTGACATTTACAATCATATTTGAAATTGGATAACGGAACTCCAGAGTCAAAAGGGCATTTTCAAATTTCTAAACCCAAAAACTTTACGAATGTTTTGAAAATTTAGCGAAAACTAAATTTTTTTGTTAGCATTTAGTTTATAAAAAACATGACATGAGAATATAGTTAATTATCTTAAATAAATAACAATTTTTGAAAAAATTATAAAGGAAAAAATGGACATAGGAATTAACGTTTTATATATTCCTGATCTGCAATTTGGATTTAAAAATGGTCATTCTACTGTTGATGCCTTATTAAAATTTCATAATGATGTGGTTTCTAATCTTCGTAATCGCTGCTGTACTGTAGCGGTTTCTTTAGATGTAGAAAAAGCATTTGATCAAACTTTTCACAAAGTCATCATTTAGAAAATGACTCAAATAGGATTTAATGATTCTATTGCAAAACTTTTTCAAAGCTTTTTCACTAATAGAACCTTTTGTGTCCACTTCAACAGTAAGTCGTCAGATTTGGGAATATTAGTTGTGGTGTATTATATTTATGTCCGATTTCCCTCACGTGACATCAAATTTAACTGCGTTGCTACACGCTGATGATTCTCTCCTTTATTCACACAATGAATCGCCTACTGATGCCTTTACACAACTTTCTAGCCGTCTTAGAGTTGTTAACGTTTTTAAGATGATTGGGGAGTCAAAATTAATATCTCTAAGAGTGAAGCTATTTGTCTCCGTAATGCATCTGGAAAATGTAGATATTTTTTTGTGCCAGAGAGTAAAAGCTAAAGTTATTTCTTGATGGTATTGAAATTCTAATAATCTTGTAAAATTTAGTCGTCATGCAGAATCGTTTAGAGTAAGTAGTATAAAATATTGGGAGCATTTTCTTAAATGTTATACAATAAAAGTTTGCCAAGGAGGACTAAACTTTTATTATATAAAACGAGTATAAGAACAGTTTTCTTATATGGATTCACAATATCGTTTAACATTTCCCCAATAATAATAAAGGAAATGAAAATTCTGGAACGAAAAATTTTGAGATGTTGTATAGGATTGAACTAGGAATCAATCAATAAACAATTTTCTAATTACTATATTTATAGTCAAGCTAAAGTAACTCCTATTGGTTTTTCAGTTTGTGACATTTTTAAAAGGTTTATAGCAAGAATTAGAAATCATAATAATAATTATATTAAAAACATTTTTTTTTTGAACAAAGAAGCTTTTACTGGACTAATACAAACTACCTATCACCGATTGGGTATATTAATAAAGAACCTAAAAATTTCGACTTAAATGTCAATATATGTCCCAGCTTTTATACCAAAACCACTCCTGGATAGTACTATTTTTGTGATATTTGTGTGTTGTTTTTATTTATGATAGTCTAATTTAGTCTTTTTTTTTTTTTTTTTGTATTCATTTTATTTTCAGAAATAAATTCATTACAATAGTAGTGCCTCAGCGCCTTATAGGCATTGTTGAGGCGAGTTGGCAAAATCTAATTATACATTATAATTTACAATAAACATATAAATGTTATAACAAAAAAAAAAGTGAGAAATAATAATATAAATTCATATATAAAAAGAGAAGTAAGTTTTTTACTATAGTTTACATTAAAAGTTCTTCTATATGCTGCAAAATATAATCTTTTAATAATTCTTTAAACGTTGAAATTCTATGTTCATCTTTTAAACTCTGAGGCAGGGCATTAAACTCACGACTACCCAGAAACTCTATACGTTGCTTAGTTGTTTCCAACCTAAACTAAGCTACTCTTAAATTTCCATTACTTCTTGTGTTGATTGTATATTGAGTCCTTTGAAATTGTATTGTATGATGTCATATGTTGTGCAAGCATTTATAAACATATAACAACAGTTGATATTTAAAAAGACCATAAATTGGTAAAATTGTTTGACATTTATCAGCATATAGCGAAACAGAGGGATATGTTATAGGAAGGTTGTGTACCACTTTAAGAGCCTTATTTTGTGTACCAAAAGAAATAGCTAAATAATTTTAACAAGAGCATTGTAAATTAAAATTTTTGTATTTTCGTTAAATTTATTTTTAAATTTGTATAAGAAACCAACAGCCTGAGCTGTTTTTATTTTAAGACTTTGCAAGTGTTGATCCCAAGCAAGATTACTCTGGAGAGTTATACCCAAATATTTAATAGATTTGACTTCTATAATCTCTCTACCATCAACAAACACGGAAAAAAATATTATTATGACTACTGGCTTAAACTTTAGTAGCTGTGTTTTATTGGCGTTTAAAAACAAGTTTGGTTATTCTAGAAAACTCACTTATCAAAGCAGCATCACGCTCCATGTAAGCTTTGGCAACTGTTTCATGTTTGTATGGCTAAAACAAACATATATCGTCAGCATATATAAATAGTTTTCCAGTTAGTCCCAGGTTTTTTAGATCATTCAAGAAAATTGTGAATAATAAAGGTCCAAGGACACTGCCCTGAGGTACTCCATACTCAACTGAACGCAAAGAGCTTTTTTGACTTCCAACCTGAACATATTGTTTCCTATTCATCAAATAGCTCCTCAAGAGTAACAAATCTCTTCCAAAAATGCCATAATATTTTAGTTTTTGTAACAAGATCTCGTGATCTATGAGACCAAATACCTTACTAAAATCATAAAAAATTCCAGCCACGCCGCTGTGTCCTTCATCCAAACCTTTACAAATGAAATTAATAACATTTACAACTGCTTCTTCAGTACCACGCCCTTTTCTAAATCCGTATTGAAAGTCATAAAGTAACTGTTGCCATACATGTATTCCGATATTTGATCATATAAAATCCTTTCAAATACATTGTCAATTATTGGCAACACAGCAATTGGCCTATACATGTCAGTAGTTGAAGCATTTTTCTCTCCTTAGGAATCGGTATTACTTTATGGATTTTTAGAATATTCGGATATGCACTGTTTCTTATCATATTATTAAAAATGTTTACCATATAAGGGATTAAATCATTAATACACTTCAAAAGTATTTTGGGTGAAACATTGTCATGGCCGCAGCTTTTACCAGGTGTTAATTTTAAAACTGTACTTTTTTTTCATCGTGTGTGGCGTAATTAAAGTTAAAAATAACATTGTTTTGAACTAATGTTCTTAACGAGTTAAAAGTATCTGTTTGAGAGGGTTTTATTTGTGATCTTAAGGTTCTTCTTAGTCTGTAACTTTAGTTTTAAGTTAGAATTAAGTTTATTTTAAGAGATTATCTCTCCAATTATGTAAGTCCCGGGAGGGGAAATATTCAAACGTTTTTGGAATATTTTCGATTTTTTACCTAATTAAAGATAAAGCTTGATGCTGTTTAAAACTATTGAACATTAAGATAAAACGTTCTATTCTTAAGTGTTATTTTTTCAATTTCTTTAATTGTCAGAAAAAAAGGTTCAATAAATATTAAATTAAAAAAAAAATTAAAAAAAAAATTAAAAAAAGATCAAATACTCATGACGGACTGAACTGGTTATACGTAAAGCCCTGAATCGAAAAGGCAAAACAAAAATTTTTTAATTACTCTAAATTTTATGGAGCAATATTTTTTCAATATAATTGCGGTTTTCTTAAGTTCTGATATATGACAATACGTTTTTTAAGTGTTTTTTTTTATTTTATTTTATTAATTAATAATCATATAATTACAAATTATATACTATTACCCTAAACGAGCACTAGCTACTATGGCCTTCTGCTCGTTGTAGCGAAAACAGACCAGTCCCTCTGATGGGAATCGAACCCACGACCCCGCACTGATAAGCCAGCACGCTACCAAATAGCCTACCGGGGCGCACGTTTTTAAGTGTATTTTAATGTTTTTGGGAGTGTAATATATATTTTGACATGTGATTCTTACAATAAGATCTATAAATTGATGTAATTTTAATAAATTTAAACAAAAACTAAACTTTAATATTTTTAATTTGTTTTTAAACTTAAAACCGACAAAACTTTTGAGAAGTTAAAGATAAATGATTAACGTAAATGAATTTAGCATGCTTAAATATCGGCAACAAATACCCAAAGGCTATTCATGTCATACCAAAATACTTTACCACAAAATTTCAAAAAATTTTGAAATTCCTCTTATAAAATAAAAATTTGACAAAATCTGTCAAGGAATGTGAAGTTGTACCAAATTTTGATTTCATTCGTCGACTTTTCTGGTACAGTGTAAATATAAATTATAGAAATGTTGGGCGTGAGGTGGGGGTCAGGTGGAAAATTGAATGTTCTCTTACCAACAACAAGAACTTTAAGATCGATTTGATTTTAATTCTCTAAAAACAACCAGTCAGACACACATTCAGTCCAATGCTAATAGTTTACTCTCTTGTTTTATTTGCGCTTTCACCAATCTTTAATTTAACAAAAAAAAAAAAAAGATGGTTTGAAGGCAACACTTACAGAATAAATAATTGGAACGTAGCAAACCAAGCTTTCTTCTAAAGCAGCCAATTATAGCTTTAAAACATACACACCTAAAGAGGAAGAGTTACAAGCCCTGGGTTTTCTTCTTTCTATATATTTTAAAACAACTTCGTCATGTTGAACTACTCAATCGTTCTTTCAATAGCTTCTGCGGTTTTCATGGGCACATACACACACACACGCTGTAACAGATTCACTTACCTTCTTTCTTTTTCCGTGGCCAATAGTATATTGTGGTCGGTACCAATACCAGTGCCAAAAAGGATAATAGAAAATAATAAAAGGTGCCACCACTTTCATCATATTGAAATTTTTGGCCCGCCATGACTTTCAACTATAGCTGCTGCTATTCTAGGTGTAGTTCAAATTATTAAAGTGTATGTATTATTCTTCTAATATTGCTACTGATTTCTCCTTCTATAGACCCTGACGATATGAATGCATTCGTTTATTCACTACTTGTTGAGCACGTTTAATTAAAGTTTTTCGTGTAACTCGTATATTTTCAAGTTGTTGCCGAACTAAATGCGTTATTGAATGGTTAATTAATATAAATTTATTTATAATATGGTATAAAATAATTTTTAATAAAATTTTCTACGCCGCCGTGTATTGAAAATAAACTTTTTTCTCCATCCAACACGGCAATTACATTCTCTTCGTTTTGACACGTCTCAGAAGCAGTACTGCCAGGTTTGTTAGGCTTAAAATCGTCAAGTTTTTAGGAAAAAATCGTCAAAATAAAAAATATTTGTTATAACCAGGGCTGCCAACTCTAAAAAATAACAAAATGGTTTGAAAGATCATAATTTGGAAAATTTAATTATTTGTATGTAAATCATTAATAATAAATACATATATTTATATATACATATATATATGTATACACAAAAAAAATTCCAGGGGAACTTCTATCAAAAAAAGGGTATAATATTCATAACCAAGTATCGTAGGAGCATTTCATCTAATAACTATTTTTAGTAAAGTTTGTCAATCAACTTAGGAAAACGATTTGTTTAAAATTATAATGTCATTTAACCACAAAAACTTGGTAATTTGTTCTCTTTATTTATGACAGTTAAACAGTAAAGCGTAATAATATTGTCCATACTATTTCATAACAATCCCTAGATAGTTCAATAAATTGTCCCATATATTTAGATCAAATGTGCTGTTCTTTTCGTTACTTTATTAAAAATTATTTTATTTATAAAATATTAAAAACACTACATTAATTTTACATAATATCTTTTCTAATTAATATTACCACTTCCTTTACATTAGCCCCAAGAAAATATATGTTATCCAATTTAACTAATGCAATGAGTCTGATCTAGAAAAAATAAAATTGAGGTTAGAATTTAGTTGTTTTATAAATAACTACTTAAATTATTTATACATAGTTAAATAAAGTTTTATTTAACACATATTTTATTTCATAGACTATTTTGTGTTGTATTTTTTTTTTGGTCATGAAAAAATGTATTTTTATCTTTTAACACTTATGTTCAAGAAATTATCTATTATCTGTTATGTTCGTCCCTATATATTTTGTTAAATTTTACCAAAATTCTGGAAGTATGCAATACAAGTTTGAGATTTTGTAAAGACTTAGCATAATAGAAACAGTTGTATAAGATAAAAAATGTTAAGTAATGTTTTATAATGTATGAAATGACTTGTTACGTGGAAAGTAGTTTAGGAAAATTGTACAAATGCAAATACAAAATAACAGAATGGGATGCATAATTTATACTAAACTTTGTAAAATCCACATAAGCTTAATAAAAAAATTTTACTAAGTATGCTTTCATCGTATAAAGGGGCCAATTCTCCAAGGTGAACTCTAAAATATTCACAACATAAATAATTATAAAAATGTTATATTCGATAAGAATGACAAATAAATAAGTTTTTCTTTCTACTTAAACTATAAGGGTACATACCTAGGATGCAAATTTGCAATAGTCAGCTCCTCAATGTAAGTAACCTAATGTGCAAAATTTGTATTTGTATGCAAATGACAATCCCGAATACCATCAAATAGTTATTTTGGGTACTAAAAATCGTCCAAATGATAATAAATCGTTAAAACCCTGGCAGCATTGGTTAGAAGCAGAGTTGTATTAAGACATTTATTACGAAAAATAACTAAATTTTTTTAAACAAGATTTCGAAAACTTGTTCCTACATCATTTTATACGCGACCACATGATCGAAATCTAGTTTGGATGACGATGGTAAGTGTAAATGCATTTTAAAGTTGAATTTACACTTTCACGAAATCTTGTTTAAAATCGAGTTAAATCAGGAGGTTTTCGATTGCAACTTTTTACAGTCTGTATATATCTGCATATATAAATCGTGTGTGAAAATGAACATGGGGAATACCGACAATATTCTTGGTGCTATTATGACTTTAGTAGTGGCAGCACTGCTAATAATTCATATTACTTTTGATGATGTGGCATCACTTATATGTTAAAATATTTAAATATGGCATCTCTATTAATTTTTTTCTTGTTTTTGTTTTTGGTTTCCAGAAGCACACACAGAATAAATAGAAAACAAAAAAGCAAAAGTAATCAGAAGTTTGTCAAGTAAACTCTTAAAACGGTGTCGTTAAAAACTCGCTATTAAATTTAAACTTTAAAAAATAAACCATATATACAAAATACGTGATAAATATAAATAAAGATAAATTTAAGAAAATATCAGTTTGAAAATGATAAAATTGTGTAAATTATTACCAAAAATGTTAATTTCATTAATAGTGAATAAACAATTTAGTGGTACCACGGAATATGGTTGATTAATGTATATAAATTAGTGGTCCCACTACTTTACTAAAATGTGAAAAGGAAAATAATAATAATGCTATCTGTCGCCAGAGTTCGCAAATGTTGTTTGAAATACAACCCTGCAGTGTTGTGGTACAGAGTTGTAGCTATTATCTTTTGTGTATGTGTTTGTGTACAAAAAAAAACCATACGAAAACGTAGTGGTAGAGCCACACGCCATATTTAATTTCTAAAGGCAAAGAAAGCCATTTTTCGTAAAATATCGATGCAATTTTATGTAAATTTTTTACAATCTAAGGAAATTTTAAATGTTCATTAAATTGTGTTAATTAAAAATTTGATATTTGACAAATAAATTCATAGTATTTCAGAAAGTTTTCGCAAAAAAGGTAAGTGGTATTTTTTAGTTATAAAATTTCCATTTCAAGTACATTTTTTTTCTTCGCACTTTTTTATATCATTTTGTGTTAATGGCTGCCTAAATTGCTTTTTTTTTCTTGGCTTTTGTGAGACTGATTTTTTGCTTTCAATTGTGTGTGTGTGTGTGTGTTCACTTTGTTTAATTTTATTTGTACATCCAAATTAAACAATTTCATTAAAATATTTGAGATTTATAATTTTTTTCATAAAATGTCTGAATTAATTTTTTTTTTTATCCATCAATCATCTTTTTATGTGTACGTTTTTTCCCCTATTTATAGTGTTGCCAGTATGGCTCAATATTTTCAACTACAAAGCCTTGATGACCTAAAACTTTACACTGATGTCCAAGTGGTTCATGTGGCCAGTGATGATGATGGTGTCAGTAATCCAAATAGAGCACAGGTTTATAGTTTTACAATTACTAACACCTTTAAATTTAAGTTTTCTATATTTCTTTTATAAAACAATGAATATTTACAAAAGGGAATACACAAAATCGATTAAAATAAGGGTGTTCCTTGGCATGACTATACTTAACGGGCAATACGCCAAATATGTTAAAAACAGGTGTATAGCTTTTTAAAATATATATTTACTGGCTTAGGGAAAGGATGTTTTAAACTAATTGTACTTTCTATGCCAAAATTGCAGGTTTATAGAAATTAGAAGACTTTGTTTTGCCCAGGTTTTGGGAAGCGTTAAACGTAGTTTAACTTTTGGAACATAAATTAACGATATTGATAGTTAACCAAATATCGCTTAATGACTAGAAGATAGAATTCACTAAAAACTTACTAATAAAATTATTTGCTTTTATCTACACCATTTTCAATTGTATTTCAGAAGTTATCAATTGTATTTCAGAAGTTATCAATTGTATTTCATATTTATCAATTGTATTTCGGAAATTTATAATCTAATTTCAGTTTTATAAACTGTATTTCAGAAATTATCAATTTTATTTCAGATTTAACAATTGCATTTCAGATACTATCAATTGTATTTCAGAAAAATTTGTATTTTCATTTCATTTATTAATTCAAAAACCAAGCCCATAGGGCCAAATATGGTTCGTAATTTACAATAAATTATTACAAAAAATAATAAAAAAATTATATATATAAAAAAAATGCCTAAATTAAATTATAAACTAACGTTAAACAACGGTCCAAAATGTAGTAATAAGATTATCAAATTAAGTAGACGATTAAAAAAAATATATATATTAGGGTGGGTCGATTGTAGGGAGGAAAAAAAATCGCTCAACATACAAGGAAAATCGTATTATAAGGATCAAACTAAGAAGCTTTGTCGAAGGAACCATACCTCTAAACGAATTCTAATGTCCCGAGATTTGACCCGTAGGGTCAAATTTTGAAAAAAGCCCACTTTGATATTTCAGAAAGAAGAAGGAATCTCTATAAGATTATAGGAGCTACTTCTTCTCCGGGAGACGCGCTAGCAGATTAATGCATCAACCGTTATTCTAGGTGACCGTTAAGGGGTTAAAATTTAAGTTGAAAGAGGGCCTTTTTATCCATGTTTTTATAGCAAAATGTACAAATCTCGGGATAGAGATATTTTAGAAAGTAGGAGTAGTCTTTCCAAGATTAGGGTCTCTATTTCTTCTCCGGAAGACGCTCTAGCAGATGAATGTATAAATTATATTCGCTTGTGTTGGATTCGATTGGGGCACTTTAAATGGGTCAAAGTGGGATTTTTTCGAAATTTCACACTACGGGTCAAAAGTCGGGACATCAGAATTCGTTTTAGAGGTATGGTTCCTTCGGCAAAGTTTCTTATTTTGATCCCTAGAATACGATTTTCCTTGTACATTGAGAGATTTTTAAATCGACCCGCCCTAATATATATTATAAAAATATGAAAAATAATCGTAAATTATCAAAATTATAGTGAGTGATTAAAAAACTGCCTTAGTTTGCTTTTAAACGCAGCACTTGCAACAACAAAGCTTTTAAGAAGTCTAGGTAATGAATTCCAGACTCTAGTTATCCTCATATTAAAGGATCTCGCGTATATAGAAGAATTTATACGTTGAAAAACTATCTGAGGGTTTCTACTCGATCTTGTAAATCAATGTAACCAGGACAGTTCGCTCTAATTAGCTTGTAAAATAATAACAAAATTCTCAGTTTTATAAAATTCTCAAAAGAAAAGCCAAGAAAATCCAACACAAACGGAGAGACGGGTTCTCTAATCCTCAATCTGTAAACATATCTCACTATACGGTTAAATGTAAGATGAATACGTCTAAGAATATTACTGCTAGTACCCCTAAATACCTCCAAAACATAAATTAACTGTGGCATGAGAAGAGCACTAGCTACACGTTTCTTACATCTAGAGGCAAACATAGATTAAGAGACCATAATCGTCTCAACATGGCATTCACACGTGCACACACGTAATCAACGTGTTTCGAAAAACGTAACTTACTATCTACAAAAACACCTAAACACTTCATTTCAGAAACAAAGTTGATACCTCTCAATGATACACTTAAATCACGGAAATCAAAACCGAAGCACATATCCTTCGTTTTGCTAGGATTTATGTCTAACCCATTTGTGTCCATCCACCGTGGCAATGTGAACAAAGTTAAATTCTATGCTTGCCTCCAAAACATCAAAGAATTGTCTTTCTCCACAAAATAAAGTCTGTACATCATCTGCATATACAAAAGTTTCAAAACAGTTATTATCTATTACATCAATAAAATCATTCAAATACATCATAAATAAAATAGGACCAATTACCGATCCCTGCGGAATTCCACTGGTGACCTCCAAAGTACAAGAGTTCCTATCTCCAATCGAGACGAACTGTGACCTATTTTCAAGATATGAGCTTAGAAGTTTGCAAGCGGATTTAGAAAAATTAAAATAACTACATAATTTCGTTATCAATCTAGAATATACAACATTATCAAAAGCCTTACACTGCAAACACACGATCAAGATTTTCTTGAAAGTCTTTACATATACTGTTTGTCAAAATATGTAAAAATTGATAGCTGTGACGTAGACTGCACCCAAGTTCAAAGCAATATAATTTTTTAAGATGTCGTCGTCTTCAACTTCAAAAAGAATTGTAATCAGCTGTTTTCTTGAACGTAAATTGATACACTCCACTTGAAAGAGAAATCTGAAGCAAGTTCGTTTCAATTTTAGAAAGTGTGAGTGTATTGGTAAAAAGTGTGAGTGTATTAAAACTGATAGGCAAAACTTGATCGTGTAACCCTCAAGTTAGATAAATCCAAGGACACAACACACCACACTTTTTCTAATTAAGCTTACGTCTTATGGAATCAGTCAGCTCAACAAGAAGAGTTGTAGTTTTAGATGTAACAATTGCATTTATTTCTCAATATTGAAACTATCAATTGTATTTTCGAAATTATCAATTGTTTTTCAAAAATTACCAATTGTACTTAAGAAATTGTTTGTATTGCAGAAATTGTCAATTGTATTTCAGAAATTATTAATTGTGTATTTCAGCAATTATCAATTGTATTTTTAAATTCATTTTTCAAAAATGAAATTGAAAAAATTTTTATTAGTATTTCTGAAATGCAATTGATGATTTCTTAAAAAGAGTTGATAATTAAAATAATTTATAAAATATAATTGATAATTTCTGAAATAAAATTGTTAAATCTGAAATACAATTGATAATTTCTGAAAATAAAATTGATACTTATTTTCCGAAATACATTTGTTAAATAATTTTCATTTTCATTGCACAATTAAAGGTCGAAAAAACTTTTTATTTTTAATACAAATTATATCAAACTTGTATAAAAGACAAAGTACGGTCTTTTTTACTCCCCCCGTACATTTTGTTTTTGTTTCTAAACAAAACAAGTTTGCAAATAAAAAGGAGAAAAAAAACAAATAATATTTGAATATCTACCAAAGGTAGACCTTGCACAAAACAAACAAGTTTTCAATTTTTTTTATCAATGGCGATAATCGTTAACTTTAAGCTCATATATTAGTTCTCATTTAGTTTGATAACTATGTTATATGAATGTTTGATGTTTGCATGGGATTGTCACTCCTTTCAAAACGTGTTCTGATGATGGGAACCTGGAAAATTCCCGAAATAGATCTATTAACACATTCCTGAAAGTGGTCAATTAATAAATTTGAAAGCAAAAACTCTATAGATAACTATCTATATAGAGTATGGCCTTGAAATTGAATAATTTTAATTTTCATTAAACAAAAATATTTGGAAAATTATCGCTAAATATTTTACTAGCTTTTCCATCATATTTTTTTGTATTTATTTATTATTTTTAAATATATATACACGTGTATTACTATATTAATCATATATGTTCCTCGCGCTCGATTAAATAAAAATGAAAGTCATAATAAAATGAATTCATAATTTCTGAATTTCAATTAATAAATATGAAAATCATTGAAAAGGATGAAATACAATTGGTAATTTCTGAAATACAATTGAAAATGGTGTAGTAAAGAGAAGGTTAACTGCTTACGTTTGCACTAAAAATAAGCAGTTCATTAACAGTTCATGATTAACTTTTAGTCTAAAAGCAGCATAATTGTTTCCTCATATCATATTTCTAATATTTGTCGTTGATACAAATTGTGGTTTAAAAGGTCAAAAAAAAATTGCGAACTATATTTTAAATCCCAGTTGATAAACGGGTTACTTTGCCCAACTTTTTTTATTTTTTTCAACATTTTGTTTAATAAATTAAATATTCGAGCTCGAGGTCTGTATTTAAATATTTATTTATTAACTATTATTTTTCTATTAAAAAAATTCTTATTAGAGTTTGTGAGAGTTAGTTTTTGATTTAAATCTGAAATGTGATGATCAGAGAAGATAATTTTTCAACTTTGAGCTTAAAATGAAATCGGTATTCCATATTCAACTGAATTGGTTAAAAACAAATTCACTTTTTAAATTTTGATCTTCAGCGAAATCGAAAGGAAACCTATCGCATCTACGTGGAACATATTCTACTAACATTTCGTTTCATACGCAATAGTTAAGCTCACATAAAAATTAACCAAACACTTCATACAAAACAAAACATTTGGGATTACTCTTGTGTACAGTTTAACTATTAAGTATGTATGTGTTTGGATTAAACGCCAAGAAAATTATTTTGAATAGCACACAGGTAGAACATCCCAAATTTTAATATTTATACAATTAATGTGATCTGCTCAATTAAAGCTACCCTAATTTGCCTTAATTTTGTTTGCAACTTTTAAAAGTTTTCAAACTCTTTTGGGTATAACTTTTTCAGCATAAAAGGAAATCGCCTTAAACCTTTGGCGTATGATAGTCCAGATGTTGCAAAATCTCCTACATGTTGGAAAAAGATGAGTCCTCAGTTAAGAACAAATGGCAGCTCTATAATATCTGTACTCTGGTTTTTCAATAAATAGAAATTTTAGAGATTTTTCACTTTTGTCAATGTAATTTCAAATTTTTTGATATTGATATATAACTGATAAACGAATAAAATGCGATCAAATTGATAAGTGCATTTAGAAATAAAGAAACTATGTCAATAATAATGCTGTTGAACATATTATTTACTTTCCGCGAATCCTCCACCATTTGTTTAGTATGTAAAACAGAAACAATATAACTTTTAAAATATGTATAAGGAAACAATTTTGTTTGTATGTAACTTAAAGTATTACAAATACTAATAAATAAATGAAAAAAATTATTGTATGTTGGTACTATTTTTACACATTGCATGGAGTTACAGTGCGTTTACGAAACGTATTCGCTCGAGTAATGATTCTAATCAAATTTCATTGAAGAATTAAACATCTGCTTGTCATAGGAAGGAATCATTCTTTTAATACTGCAAACAACTTCCTAGGAATATGTTATGCCTAAATAATTTCCAAGATGTTGTTTTTGCAGAAAATGATTTTCTCCTACGACAAGCAAATGTTAAATTCATCGATGAAAATGCCAATTTGGTTGCAAAACAACTAAATTGTATAATTACTAAGCACTTCGATACTATTCCCCCATTTGAAAAGGTGAAATACCAAATTTGGTCCGAAAGATTGGTGTAAAATATACGAACGAAAGTATTTCGTACATACACGAAATGATTTTTCTTTTACGAAGAATTTGTTTTACCCGCACTCTAAAATGAAATATGCGTATTAAATATATGTATTTATAGTTATTCAGTACAATAAAAATGATATGAGAAAAATTCAAAATGTTGAACATATTTATTTTTAATAATTTATTTCGTAAAATTAAATCAAAATTTTGTATACTCTTATCTACGAACAATTATGATACGATTTTTTTTTGTTAGTTTCGTAAAAAAAACAGAAGCCTTTACACTGTGCGTTTCATAAAATAAAATTTCATATATGTATGTATGTTAAGGCGGGCCGATTTAAAAATCGCTCAACGTTCAAGGAAAATCGTATTCTAGGGATCAAAATAAGAAACTTTGCCGAAGGAAACATACCTCTAAAACGAATTCTGATGTCCCGACTTTTGACCCGTAGGGTGAAATTTTGAAAAATCCCACTTTGAACCATTTAGAGTATCCCAATCGAATCCAACCCAATCGAATATATTTATACTCTATTTCTTCCGGAGAAGAAATAGAGACCCTAATCTTGGAAAGACTCCTCCTACTTTCTGAAATATCTCTATCCCGATATTTGTACATTTTGCTAAAAAAACACGACTAAAAAGGCCCTCTTTGAACTTAAATTTTAACCCCTAGAATGATGATTTATGCATTAATCTGCTAGCGCGTCTCACGGAGAAGAAGTATCTCCCATAATATTGGAGAGATTCCTCCTACTTTCTGAAATATCAAAGTGGGGCTTTTTCAAAATTTGACCCTACGGGTCAAAAGTCGGGACATTATTTTCGTAAAATGCAAGAAAGTTTCTTATATTTTAAGAGAAAAATAGCTACAAAAAAAAAAATCGACCTGAAGATAGATCAGTGGGCTAAAGCGCTCTGTCTAACGTGTAGTGCGAGTGCATGTGGCATTAGAAATCAGTTTATCTATACCACGGTCAGTGATTGCACAGAAAATTTCATATAGACGCAATCGAACAAATAAAAACATAACAAATATTACATTATTCAAAAAAAGTGTCACTGACGAAGGTTCAATACCAGAAACTGCGCAGTCTGATTCAGAAAATTGAAAATTTACAATGTAATTATGATTTTAGAAAATACACTCATTCACAATAGCTACGAAATAATTTTTTTTATAAAAAGTTGATTGGATCTTTTTCGATGTATAAAAAAATGTCTTGCGAAAGTCTTACAAGACATGCATGCCCCTCTTTAGTTGGGAATTCTTTTCTTTTTAATGCATATGTCCAATTTATAAAATTCAGTAGAATTTAGACAAGCATCTTTATGTCAATATATTGGAGAGTGTAAAGAAGTCATATGCTGAATGGAATATGCCTTTAAAATGGTAGTTTTTTTTTTTTTTTTTTTTTTTTTTTTTTTTTTTTTGAAAAAGAGAAGCAACACTCAGGAAATTCTTCCTATTAATTAATGTGTTGCTTTCTTTGGAAAGGGGATAGTGGAGAGATGAAAGGTGGTGAAAGATGAAGGGCTTCGAACATGGCAACACTGTAATTGCGCGAGATGATAAATCTTAGAACAGTTGTTGCTCGCCACCTGATGTAGAATTGGCGATTTATTGAAGCTTTTTGTTTCATAGCCCTGATTCATTATTTTACTTCGGTGGGGTTAAGTGCTATGGGAACCCGAAGGTGGGCGCAGCGATACATATAAGTGATAGAAAACTCATACATATTATTTTTCTAAATTGATGTTGTCGTCACCGGGAATCGAACCCGGGACCATCTGTGTAACAGTCCAACGCGCTAACCATTACACCAAAACGCCCACAGTTTGAAAGAAGACAATGACCCGAAACATACATCAATCAGGTGTTGTAAAAAAAATTGGTTTATTGATAACAAGATCGATGTTATAGAACGGTCCTCCCAATCTTCGTACTTAAATCCAATAGAGTTTGGTGAAAAATATTAAAAGCAAAATAAAACTAAACTTTGAAAAAAAAACCTAGAAATATTTTACTCAATTCCACGTTCCACTTGTGAAACTTAAAATTAATATTATTTATTTATTAATATTTTTTAATACTTTAAAAATTCAAATTGTCTATATAAATAACAAATTTCTATATGATTTATTAAATTATTTCTTACAAAATTTATACAATTTTCTTTTAAATAGATTTCATTTCTTTAATTTTTAATATCATTTGATAGTGAGAGTTATACATATAATTTCAGTCGATACATCGATCTCTTCGTGTGCATACATAATACGGACAAACCTATACCAGTGC